>JAOBRG010356084.1:0-12992 GCA_027574985.1 Umimayanthus nakama
ACTAGAGCGAATTTCCAGTCAAGAGGAACGCAGCCAGAGTCTAACGACTGTTGAAAAATAAAGCGTAGAACAGAAGCATTATCATCTGGGGCCATTTTCAAAAGACGAACGGAAATATTATCAGGACCCGAAGCCTTGTTGGATTCATTAGTTGTAACAGTTATGCTAGGCATGGGTGGGACAGGGCTTGGTGGCATGTCGGGTAGATTTGAAATTTCCTCGGTAGTGAAGTTGGAGAAGAAGGATTTATTTAGGATGTTTGCCTTCTCAACGTCTTTGACTATGGTTGACCCATTTTTGACAAGGGGGGGCACTCCAACTTGATCTTGCCGCATCGATTTGACATTGTATAATGTAACAACAGTCATTGATCCTTTCCAGCAACGATCAAATCAAGGAATTATTTTAAATTCTGTCTTTATTCACTCGGCACAAAAAAACGAGAGCCGGCAGTTAAACTGCTCACCTGGCTTCTTCATTTTTGTTGAGTTTTCCCAAATGATGCTTTCTTCAGGGAACAGGTTAATCCGGAAAATAGTTTACTGCAAATTCAGCCTCAAAACTCCGTCAGCTGTTCTTCGAGATTAATCATCTTCACATTAAAGGTGTAAGCGAACAGTTCAATTAATGTATGTTACAAATTTGAAAGTGTTTTCCTCGTCTTTGTCTTTTAACAAATACTTAACTTAATCTTAGTCTTAAGTGAAGAAATTCAACCGCTTTTAAGTGCAAATATAGGTGTATCTGGTGCGTGCACGCTCATTCACGCTAATGGCGTCCAGTTGGTCTCTCTTGACACTTTTTCAAAGGATATTCTTACCAGCAACTAGTGTGTTAGACCTGACGAAACAAAACTAAACAAGTGCGAGTTCCTGTAGCTCAGTAGGTAGAGCCTCTGACCGGTAAACAAGTTTTGTAAGTTTTTCTTACTTGGGTGTGCAAATTTGTAGCACCTTGGCGAAATCACCAAAAACCTGAGCGAAATCACCCGTGTTTTTCTTACTTAAGATTGCAAATGTAGTACCTGGGCGAAATCACCGAGTGTGCAAATGTAGTACCTGGTCAAAATCACCGAAAAAACCTGGACGAAATCTCCCGAGTTTTTCTTGCTTGAGTGTCTAAAGCTGGTATCTGGGCGAAATCACCGAAAAACTCTGGCGAAATCACCCGAGTGAACCTTATAAAGCCTGGTTTCCATATAATCCCTTCAATCTCGCAAGTCTCGCCAATCGCATGTAACGAGATCGATACGATTCATGCGATCGTGTTTCCTTAGGATCACACCGGTTGCATAAAGTGAGTCCAGGCTACTATTTTGAGTCCAGGGTACTATCTTTCGATCGCTTTTGAGTGTCTCCATATAATCTCATTCAATCTCACACAATCGCATCGATCTCCTGGATAGAATAGTGTTCTATCCGCACGATCGCGATCGCCCCGATCGTCTCAGTCTTTTTCGATCGCGAAAGAAGTGTTTCTGTATAATCTCTTGGATCGCAAGGGCACTATTTCATGGGATCGGCGAGACTGGTGAGATCGAAGAGATTATATTGAAACCAGGCTTTAGCGAAATCGCACCTGGTTAACCGAATCCAGTGATGCATACTTCTTATTAATCAAGTGCGAAGTTCGTGCCGAAGTTATGGATCGCGACCCGAGCTGTTTCATTCTTATGGCCCAAGCCACAAGGCTTCCTTTGTAAAAACTAAAGTGATCGGCCATTTCGATTGTAAAAATCACCGATTCAAAGAACGTTCAAATGAAGCAAAAACAAAAGAAAGAAAAAGTGACAGGTCCGTCCGGGTCCGTATCGTAAGTTATTGGATCTGGATTTGGCTAATCAAAGCTAGCGAAAATTGCCAGCTATAAAATAAAATACATTAATGTTAACAGCCTGAAAGTATCTTGCAATTTCAACAGCATATAAATAACGACTGATAATGGATATTTTAGTATTTAAAAATAGTTTTTTTTTCATTTCTTATTGCTTTCATTAGTTTTAGTTGCAATGGTTTTTAAATTTTGTAGGAAAAATAGTAGAACGCCTTGAATTAAATGAAATGTGTGCCACATGTAGATAAACCTAAACTCTTCTTCTGCTTCATAATTACTTTTTTATACTTGTTAATATTATTATTGTTATCATTATGATTATGATGATTTTTATTGTTCCTGTCATTTAGAAGGCTACTTTCATCATGTTATTTTGGTATTTTAACACACTTAAACAAATCTCGCCAATTTGGCCTGCCCGCTCCTCATGGACAGTAGCTAAAAAAATAGAAAAGAATAAGAAATAAGAAGAAAACGACATCACATTTTGTGTGTTCCGAATTAAAAAATATTTTTAAAAAAGATTTGACATAACTGGAATGGTGAGAAAACTCTGCAATAAACATTTTCGTGTTCGATTAAGAAAAAAAAAGACATCAGTTTCTGGTGAAATTCCAGACGTAATATGTAATGTATAGCGATGGTTTTAAAAGGTGGCGTGTTCTTTGGCGCCTCATTCTTTAAACACACTACACCACATACCGGCATTTTTATTCAAGAAAACAACAGCAAAATGGTTGTTTATGATATCTTTTGTAGATACATGTATGCCGAAACCATTTGACTAAATAAATAGTATGCAACATATTACCTATTAGTATACAGTTTGAAAATGATACCTTAAGCATAACAACGCTTGTTAAACTCCACTACTTCAAATAATACATTTGAAAGAACTAGTCTAAACTGATGATTCCATCACAAAGATGGGAGTTCTTCCTCTTCTTCGTTGTCTTTGCATTGCGTCAAAAGAACTTATTTCGGCCGCACGTTTCTTAGTATCAATGTGCACGCAACTACTTTCAAAAACATCGTCATCAACAGGCGACTTATTTTCGTTGGTGAGACATCCATCCTCTTTGGGAACTGTTGTATTCATACTGCTGTTTAGGTTGATAGAGCAAATGCTTTTACTTTCATTTAACATGGCAGTTGGCGATGTGTCTTTACTAACGCAGTTAACCCTAATTCGATGGTCAGACATCTGCGAGTGACGGCGTGCAATATCGACGACATCTTGGAATCGCTGTTTCCGTTGGTGTGCCCTAAAAGCTCTTTGAATGGCAATTGCAGCTACTTCTTTTGCGTTAACCTTTCCTCTTCTACCCCTAGCCGACCTCCGGCCTAAGAATTGCATCTCCATTTTTGCAACAACTAAATCAAAGTCTTCTGGAGATTCTAATTGTCCTTCTCTTTTCAATGCTCTCTTCACTACTGCTTTTATGACATCAAAAACATGAGCTCGTTCTCCTCTACGAACAGGAATTTTCATGCTCATGACCTTCACTTTATTTGGTTGAGGAATAGTCAGCGGTTTGTCTAATTTAGAGCAAAAGGAGTACAGCTCTTCGTAGGGAATGGTGGACTCGCCGTTTGGAGCAAAAGAGTTCCAAACGTTATAAAAGTTGTCAATTGTAGCTTTGCTTATAACAAATTCTTCCTCTTCAAACATGGTACCAACGTTCTCCAGTAGAAGAGCAATATACATGTTCACCATTAGGAGAAAAATAATAAAAACATAACTAACAAGGTAAATAACGGCTAAAGTCTTTGCTCCACAGTTTCCATTTGATAGCCTCTCATAATTTGGATCACAATCTGGAGGTGAAACTGACAAAGAGTCTAAGATGTCATTCCATCCTGCCGATGTAGCGAGCCGAAACAAAAGCAGGAACGATTTCCAAAAGTCTTCAAAGTTTTCCATATCGTTAATACTTCCTTGATGTTTAACATTTCCAAATAAGGACATTCCGATAATGGCGTAGATAAAAACAATGATAAATATAAGCGTTCCCACATTCAAGAGAGAAGGCAAAGAGATGATTAAAGCGACCACCAATCGACGCACGCCTTTGGCGAAATTGAGGAACTTCAGTAATCGAGCAATTCTGAAAATCCGCAGAACTCGCAGCACACTTGGGTTGATCTTCTTCTCAGTGTCCGCAAAATCCAAAACAACCCCTGTGGAATAAAGTATGTATAAAATTATGTGTAAACATGAATGTTCAGCTTTGAGCAAAAAACATCGCTTTCGTGAAGCATAACTTACATTAAGGGCAAAGGAGCAGAAACGCCAGACAAACATAAAAACACAAAAATCAGCACCATGCACTTACTGCACCTTCATCTAAGTCTTTTAACAAGGTTACAAAATAACATAATATAATACAGAGTAATAAAATAAAATTTTTTAAGTAACGATTTTTTTTCCCTGATGAAGAACAAGCGGATGACAATTCGAAAATGTGGGAAACGTTTATAAACGTATTTGTAGATTTGAAGTTCATATCAGATCACATAAATTTTAACCATATACAGTTTCATTTATGATCACTAATCACACAAATAAAACAACATAATATAATATAATATAACATAATATAATATAAAATAATATAATACAATACAACATAACAGAGTATAGCATTAAACAATAAAGGACTACTTACCAACCCCAACTCGCTTTCTAACTCAGCACAAATAGATTAAAAAAAGACATTTATGTTTTAAAAAATGGTATCTTCTTAAAAAGCGATGGAATACCAAGTTCCTCTTCTAACAAGACAATGTTATTACTATAAGTTCCTTTCTTTTAATGCACGCACCAAAACAACTGACTGATGTCTAATTAGAATACAAGATAACTGAAAGCTCTATGGCTACAAAGATTATAAGCTAGAACTGGCTTATAGATACAGTAATGTATACATTCTAGAGCTGCACGTATTCTGAGTGGTAACACCAGCTATTGTTGTAAAATTTAGGTTATTGTTTGGATAATTTGGTTGTATAGCCATGGAGGAGTTTCGTTTCGATCGGCAAGAGCTGGCTCATAATAACTTAGTACTAAAACAAGAAAAGTTTAAATATTTTGTGTTCTTTACTAAAAGCGTAGGTCAGAATAATTGTCCATGTATTTGTTTACATCACAACTGAATAACTTACCTGTTATTGATGCGAGAACGATGACAAAATCAAACACGTTCCAGGCGATCTTGAAGTATTGCAACCGCATCGCAAGCAGTTTCACAATCGCCTCCAGCAGAAAGACAGCAGTGAAGAGTATACTTAGCACACGTGTGAACTGGGCAAGATGCCACAGCTTTAGTCAAGGAAAATGCTTTTGCAGAAATGTGTGGGAGAGAAAGAGTACACAGGGTTTGATAACCATAACAACAAAGGCTAAAACATCAAGAAACGTTAGTTACAGTTAATCAAAAAGCAAAAATCAAAACGAAGGAAACCCTAAAATAGTATTTTACTAAAACTCTTTGCTGGCACCAAGTTTGTTTCACATTTTTCTTCTCCTTACAGTACCGATTAGTTTTAATAATGGGGGAACTGAAAATCTTATCCAAACGCACTAAAGATGAATGCAAAATTCTCTTTTATTTATTAACAAGAATTAAATAGAAAAAGGTAAGGGTAGTCAAGAAATCTTTATAAACCAAATCATAAAGTTTAGAGTGAGTGTTAAGCAGCATGGAGTCGAGGCGTTTTAGGACAGGCTTTTTCTCATTTCTCACCCTAGCCTTTCACCCAGTACCCGACGTCGTCCTTCCTCAACTCCCACTTACCATTATTTGTCCCTATTTACCATCACTCGGCATGCCCACACCCAGTTTCCGGATAGAATTACTGCTTAGACTTGCCTGCGGAGGAGGCTATGTTTTAACTAAAAAGGGTTGTTCCATTCAGTAATCGCATTACCTGAAACATACACACTGATAGTTTCTGCGTTCCTGGAAACATTGAATTACCATTTACAGTTAAATAAAAGACGATACGATGCTTACATGTTTGCTTAGGTCAAAAAATGAAGACATGAAAGGATATGTAACGCAGCAGTCACGCTGTCGGACTGACCGTAATGCTGTATCATCATAAGTATCATATTGAGCGTGACAACGCTTAGTATCACAACCTCAAACTGGTCACTTGTCACCACATCAAACAGCCAACCACGTAAACGGCCCTGTGAGAGAGCATGCAAAATCACTAATCAGCCAGGCAAGTTTCACATGACAATTTTGGAAGTGTGAACCAACTTATGAGTTATGGAAGCGAACTCAACAAGAAACGGTGGACGGGAATATCAGGAGAAGATAACGAGACGTTGGGCACATCCAGATAATAACCACCAGCAGAGATTACTCGGCAAGCCCTCGTCTGGACCCCTTGAGGCAAAAGATAAAATAACTTACATTCACTGAAAGCCGTTTAAAGGGTGGCGTTATTAGATACGCGCGTTAACACATAGCTAGCAAGACATTTTCTCTGCAAAGACTTCTAGTTGGATAAGTTCTCGGCTGAAATGTCCCCTTTTATTATTTTTTTTGCCAAAGTGTCTCCACGACAAGTAGATAACATTATTTGCAATTTTTTTGCAGTTTTTTAGCTTTCAAGCGTGAGGTGGGGTGGAAGAGGGGTAGGGACTATTTTTGGGAGAAGGGTGCTTGTGGAGACAGTATCCTGTTGAGGTGAAATATTAATTCAGAAGTTATAGCATTATCTCTCAACTCTTCCGCACAGGCAACTCAGGACCAAAATACGTAAGAAACTGGGGTAATAGGAGTATTACCTGAGGTTTGTTGCTCTCCTGCTTGGATTTTGGCTTCTTTCTTGCTGCTTCTTTCAGTAGAACAACCCATTTGCGTTGTTTTTCAGTAAGAAATAGTCCAACGCCGTGGTCATACTGAGAGGGAATAGGAAGAATTCATTAGCAGTTCAATACACTTCTATCAACATTTTGCTTTCAGTTGAGAGAAAAGCCTAAACGTCATTATGCCTGTTCGACTTACATTTGATTTCATTTGTTGAAAATTATTGATGATGACACTTGTAAATAGATTGAATACAAAGAACGCTCCGATGATGATGAAGATCACAAAATATATGTACGCAGCCAGGTTATTCTCGTCTCGGGGCTGCTCATCAACCTGCAAAGTCAATAATAGAAAAGTTATAAATGAAGCGTTTAATGTATATATAAAGGAGTGACACACTGCAAATGTGAGTACAACCAGTTTTATCTTCAAAATACGGACTTTGATAAAGAAAGCTCAGACAAGACACTATATGGCGGACACATCTCTACTACGGACACCGCTATACTGCATTGACACCAATACAATATGACACATCTATGTTACAAGCCTAAGTATACTGCAGATACTTCTATATTGCAAATAACTCCATATTAGGGAGAACAACAACAACATACTTCCACACCGGTCAGTTTCAAATTTGCGGACACTGCTGTATTTTTTTTATCTCAATAGTACTACATCTCCATGTTATAAAAGCAATGACTGCATTTTGCAAAAAAAATCAAACAAACAAAAAAACTGCGAAAAGGATAGCTCCACTACAATGGCGACAGCTCCATGTATCAAATATCTCTACATTACAGGCAACTGTATTTTAAAAACACCTTTATACAAGGGACATAACAGTTAGCTCTATCAATTCTGTGAAAGGGAAAAAATGAGTGGAAATCTTTCTAATAAGTACACCTCTATATCACCGTAATCTATGCTTCAAAAACCTCTGTACTACGGCCATCTCTAAACGTTCTTATTACAGAACCAACCAATTTTAGAGCCAAGAAAGCACACAACCTTCTCGATCATCTTCTGAACACAGTTAAATGTCAAGTATTCTATTCTTATATCAAAATGAGATAGAAAATAAGAAATTAAAGTTTTGCTATCAAACATCAGAAATTTGATGTGCTTAGAAAAGTGGAACGTAATCTTTTTTATTTAGTCAAATACTCTGTCTCGGCTGCGTAATAATGTAGCTAGTAAATTAGTTATCTGAACAGTTGTAGCTATCCGGTACTACGTTCCATTCTGTTTTCTGTCTATGAATATGGCATATTTTTCTGGTGGATTTTGTTTGTCTTTAATTTCTAAATACACTCTTAATAACCAAACACAATGTAAAGTTTTGAGGAAGAAAAGTAATGAAAAGTAAAGTATCCAGATGAACCTTTGTAAATAAGGACTTGGTAAGTGGAACGAAACATGTATATGAAAAAGGGAGCAGGATTGCTAGTCTAACAGTAACCCCCTAGGGTTGTACATCCTGTGCCCTCCACCTTTTCTCATTTTTATTTTCATTGTCTTATGTAATGTTATACATGTGGTAAATAAAAACCGTGAAGTTAGGTTTTTGCAATTTCGTTATCGCTACGACGGTTTCGTGTAGCGTTGCTACACTTATCAGGCGACTAATAGTTTGGATATAACTCATATTTTTGATCAGCGAAGAGCCTTCTCAAGTTTAGAATAAACAACCACAACCTTGCAATTGAATCAGGCAGTTCTACAAATACGTTAAGCGATAGTATACTATGTGTGTTTTGCTCTTTAAACGCAACTGAATCTGAAGAGCACATGCTGCTAAAGTGAACGTTGTATAATAGCTAACGCAAAAAATTTTTAATTTAAGTAAATAGTATTGATATAAAAACTATTTTGAACAATTATCACTAGCTTCTGTCGACCAGCAGTGGTAAAGTTATAAATTGTTTAGCAGTGTTTATATCTGTTAAACATTTTAAGAACGGGATAATACACCGGAATTGTTGAGAACTGAAAATAGTTTTATGAAAATTTGTTCTATCCGTTGACCATTTTTTTTAAAAAGGTTTTATATTTTTTACTTTATGTTGTGGTTGTTCTCTGAAATCCATCCACTAATCCACCATTCCATCCCTCCCTCCATCCGTCCGTCCGCCCGTCCGTCTGTCTATCTGTCTGTCTGTCTGTCTGTCTGTTTGTCTATCTATCTATCTGTCTGTGTGTTTGTCTGTCTATCTCTGTATAAACGTTACAGACATTTTCGTGTTGAGCATCAACCCCTTTGCGCTGTAGACACCCCTTTGCTTGCTTTATACAACAGAATGCTCGGGAAGTGTTTCGGATATCTGTATTTCTCATCTACAATAAGACATGTCCATGCCACATATCCTTCTATGAGGACATATCGCATCCGCTTTTGTTTGCATGGTCGCAATAAAACTATTCGATATTCGTATGCGCGAAATCGTATAGTGCTGTACTACCTCTAGATGTTGCAAGTGACATTCAAGTATTTTACAGCTTCGTATATTACATGCAGTGCGTTACGATGCTTGACATAACATAGCCCAAACTCACCTCTGTAGCATCAACAGCATCCCTCATTACCTCCATCCATCCTTCAAATGTTGCCTTATTTTAACATAAGAAATAAAAAATATACGTTCGATAAAGCTACAATTTGACAGTTCCTGTTTATGCCATCATAGGAGTCGAGAAAAAGGGACGCATCTAAAATGCCTAGCCGGTAGAGTTTTGTATAGTAGAATACTCGGGGATAAGAGTCCGAGTAACGTTAGATAGACAAAATAGATAATAGTACATCTGGGTATACGACTTCGTTAGGATCATATTACGAAGAAGGCATTTCTTTACTGTTTTGAAGTCATCACAGTTTAGGAAATGCATGTTCTTTGCGGTATGCTTGAGAGGCGTGTTCAATAACTGGTCGGATGCAGGTTGAACAAAAATTAGTTAGTTATTTGAATCTAGATACAGCAGGTTCTGGTATGTTTGGTTTTCGTTTTGTAACCTAAGAGTTTTGACATTTTCGGATCTCAAATGGTATTTTTACTGCAACGAAATATCGTAAGAATCTTGTCATTCTTACTCTAACACTTACCACTTGAAATAACACAAGAAATCCGTTGGCAACGTTGTCAAAGTTAATATCCGAGTTTTTCCACTCGTACGTACGGTTATGACTCAGTTTATCACATGTGGCCTTGTCAGGAACCAGGCTAGCCGGAAGTCGATTTCCCTCAGAGTCCACACACTTGTAAAACTTTCCTGCAAACAGCTGCACCCCCAAGATACTGAAGATCAACCAGAACACCAGGCAGACCAGCAGAACATTTCCGATACCAGGGATCGACGAGAACAGTGCGTTAATCGTTACCTAAAAATCAAAGAGAAAAACAACTTGTAAGTTGTTCAATCGTATTCACACAGAATTCCGAGTAGAATTTCTTTGTACAGTAAACTGTTTTCTCTTCTTTTTTGGTCGTTTTCTATTCTCCTCCCCTAGTCTCCTTTCCCGTCTGCTCTCATGTCCTGTTTTGTCTCTCGTACGGTTCTTTTCTGTTTCGCTTCCCTGCTTCAACTGTTCTGTTGACCTCTTCTGCTCTGTTTTGTTCTGGTTGGTTCTACCGTTCTCTTCCCTTCTCTTCTGATTTGTTCTGTTCTGTCCTGTTCCCTCTTCTTCTCTCCCATTCTATTCCCTTGTCTTTTCTCCCCTTCCTTTTTTGCCTTCCCCTACCTCCCTTCTCTTCTCTTCTTTTTTCTTTTCTTTTCTTTCTTTTAGTCTTCTCTCTTCTCGTCTCTTCTTTTCTCTTGTCTTGTCTTGTCTTGTCTTGTCTACTCTTGTCTTCTCTAGCAGGTGCTAGAGCGCACGTGGTTATGAATGTAAACCAACTTACCTTCATGCCCTGAAGTCTGGACAAGGCTCTCAAAGGTCGCAAAGCCCGAATAGTCCTCAGAGCACGGAAAAACGACAGACTTTCTCCACTTGCTATAACTGTCAGGGAAATCTGAAAGTCAAATAGGTACCAAGTCAAATGCAAGGACACTAAAACAGTTTGCTCAGAGTTCCTTTTACACTTGTTCCAGACGTCGTAATGATCCCCATTAATTCAGTTAAACACATTTTTTTATGCATAAATCGCAAAGGTTGCTCATCAATCAACTTGACAATAAAAACTTCGAACTTGACAGTAAATCCACGTCTAAAACAAAATGCTGATGCCCTTCGTACTTCAAGGGGTAAGTTCGTACTGTAGGGCAGGTATTAATAATTACCATTAAAGGTCACATACAGGTACAACAACGTCAGTACCAAACTATCAGTACGACCATTACAGTCACGATCGCAGTTGCCTATATTTCCTTTGCAGCTATGTAGACATCGACATTTGTGTTTTGATTACAATCAAACTCATATTCATAACTAGTTCCTCGGTCAGTTTTAGAACATGAAACAGCTACCGGTACGATAACATTCCCATACTACATTTAAGGAAGTTTGCAGTGAATCTATGCTTGACAAGTTTGCCGATGACAAAACCGTCAGTATTCCGGAACGTATACCTACGATTTCAAGGAAGCAGGCTATGCTTGTAAATCATATTTATGATACTACTGCTAGTCCATTGATTGTGTGAACCATGCACCAGCAAAAGTTAATGGCATCAAAGGAATGTGTATTGAAGGGAAACAACAACAAGTCACTTCCTCTTCCAGTTTCTAGTATTGTTTAAAAGCCTGGAGTTAAGCTTCTCGGTATACATTTTAGTAGCAATCAGGACAATTGGGATGACCAGTTTAAAGCATTGATGAAATAAGCTAATAGTAGAATGTATATACTAAGAGTGTATAAAAGCCACGGATAAAATAGCTACGGTATACACATTCCTTTGATGCCATTAACTTTTCAACTCGCACATAATGTCCTTATTTAGATATGCGCCACAAGTTTGGGGTGTAGCACTACAAGCTATAAGCAAAAACAATTAAAATACGTTGTTCCCATCTTAGATCTTCTTGAGTAATCGGAAAGGAAACTGTGGAAAAAGATCTATACCGTACCGGTCCCGCAATGAATCCTCTGAACGGTCTACTGCCCAACAAGAGGGGAAGATCACTTAGACTTCATGGACACCAGGGCTCGAACTTAACTTTTTAGTCAACTAGCAAAGTTTTGCTAGTAAGATTTTTTTTTACTAGCAAAAGTAGGAACCTCACTAGCAACTTTTCAATGTAGCCATTTTCCTTTTGAGGACTAAATCAATGTAAAGATTTTAGCGACCTGAAAAGTAAAAATAAATAGAAGAAATGTGTATCAAAGCGTTAATTTTGTGGTCTCCTTTGCCGCTGTCCTGACATCGACCACCTTTTTTACTGCAGCCCTTGGGTGATAATCAGCTTGTTTCTTTGGCCCCTCAATTTTTACTCTCATCAGTATGTCCATGGTATCATTTCCCAATGTACAACGCCAGTCTGACTTAACCCTTTTCATTGTGGAAAATCTTCGTTCACATGAGGCATTAGCCAAGGGATATAGGCGAGTTTCATGTGACGTAATGTTTATCAACAAACCTATTCAATTCTGAACACCTTTGAGGCCTCACACAAAGAAATCTTTGTCTCAATAGCCAATAGCAAACTACCAGAATCATTGATAACAAAAACTGAAACTCGCCTATACTGATGTTAAATGGATAACCTTCATGATGTTGGAATAGTTATTCCTTTCTACATCCTCCTAGCTGATTCTCTGCCATAGACTCAGTGGGTGTAAAACTCGAAAATGAGGGTTATTCTTCCCTTGCAACTTCAATTCAGTCCACTCACTGAATGCAGAATCAATGTCACATCCACGGTTGTTAAGAATGTGTTGAAAGTGATCTGTGATCACTTGTAACTCATTACGGCCGTACTGAACGAGAGCTGCTTCTTCATCTGGCCAATTACTGTGATCAAAAATGTTACAGGACTTATATATTGGCTCTTGCAAATTTGAAAACCTACTATCTAAACAGTCACGTAATTCTTGGGTAATTCTTCTTCTCTCCTGAGTCAACGCATTCTGTGCTACGACATGGGTTAGGGTGTGTTCCTTGTAAACAGCACCATCGAGTTCTTCTTGAAACCTTTGAAGATTACGACCTGGGTTATCCATCATTTCACTCAAAGCCACTTGTACACTCTGGACTTTTATCGTGATGCTTGGAAGGGTTACATCATCTCGTTGCAAAAGAAGGCTGAGCTTTGCAATTTTATTCAAGACATCTCTCATAAAGTGAAGGAACCAGATAAGCTTATATTCCATGACCTTCTTTAGAATTCCTTTCCCTT
>JAOBRG010356095.1:0-12991 GCA_027574985.1 Umimayanthus nakama
TTTTTTTCATTTTTATATTCGTTTTTCTTATGTAGTGATGTACATGTGGTAAATAAAAACCGTTGAACCGTTGAACCATGTTGTTATGACAGTCTAGTTAAAAGCCAGGTGCAGTTCCTGGCAAGTCCATCTGCAAGCCCTGATGAGTCAAAGGTACATCCCACCTGGGGCCCGGAGGGGTCACTCTGTTCATTCTGACCAAACAGAACAGAGGTCACTGTCTGAGGTCACAGCAAGTTTGGAGGAGGAAATATACATTGTGAAACTGAAGTCAAAGAATGTGTTCTGTGGTGGGTGATTGTTGCATGAATAGGGAAGTAAAATGTAGCTGTACCATAAACTGTATTATATTCTGTAACAGCCTGTACCTGAATATCCTTCTGCGAAATACCATAATTGATTATATGACACAGGAAAGTCAGCAACCTATTAATTAACAGTAATAACAACCAGTTTGAACAATATCCTTGTTTTGTTCTATAATAATGTCATGTAGAAATGTTTTGTTGTGATCTGCAGTCTGTAGTTTGGTACTGTCAAAAGATGCAATCTGACGGCTGTTGACAAGGCAAAATTGACTACATGTATTTGATATTTTAAACCACTAAATGATAATTCTGCCTTTCTTAACCCTTTCAGTCCCAGTCAGTTGATCAGAATGTGAATTATTCCTATATTATCCACATGAAACTTATTAATAAGTTGTTTGGTAATGAAGATAAAGCAAGTAATCAAACACAGCAACTTATCTTTGATGAAGATGAAAACAAAAAATCTCACGATATATTTACAACTTATAAATAAGAAATTATGGACTGAGGCAATTTGAAGATTGAGCATTAAATTGTTAGATGTGTTAATTTGGGGCTGAATGGGTATGTAAATTCTCCTTATATCATCCAAACAAAGTAAGTTCGTTGGTAGTGAGAATAAAAGAAATAATCATGCACAGCAAATTTTGTAAAATGTTAAAACGCAGTTCTCCCAACCTGAGACAGTTTGAGAGGATTCAGCAATACATTGTCAGGTGTGTTCGGACCCCTGAGAGGGTTAATTTGAATACAAAGATCTTGGCCCCAGGGGGAGAGGGACTGAAGTTGGGATCTTTTTCTGGTTGTAAAATTTGAACCTCTGTTAGACCCCTGAGTGAGGCCCCTGGGTCTTGGCTAGTGTGACCAACATTCCACTGTTCCAATATGGAGCCCTGTAGAAAATTGTGCATGCACAGAGCAACTTTGGGGTTGGAGGGGGGGGGGGGGGGAGAGGCTTATTATTGACTTTATATTGGTGGTGCTGAAGACACTTTTTCTTAGTAATTTTCATGATTGTAATGTGTCCAGGTATCTTGGTGAGCATGCCCCCAGTCCCCCTGCTCCACAGTTCCAGTGCTATCCAAAACCCCGAATAAATTTATGATAAACTTTACTTTGTGTTTCAGAGACAGTGTTAAAATGATCTGAAAGTGCAACTGAACTGGCACATCCAGAAAACAGTAGATTTGAGGGTTTTCAATTTGTCACTCCCTACTTTAGAACTTAGACAAAATCCAGTGAACAGTATTTGGGAATCTGTAGATTAGAATAGTTGCAATATAAACTAGAAATGTTTCGGTTTTTTGAAAAGTTCCCCGAAGTTTCATTTATGTTGATTTTACATTGACATTTGTCCTCTTCATTGATTTCATTTTATATGTTATTAATTTTTGCTTTCAGATATTCCTGCCCCACTTGTTGAGAATGACAGTCAAGAAACTACAGGAGTTCAGAAATTTAAACTTACATTTGATCAAGGGAGGCTGAAAGAAGTTTTCAAGGTAAAAACAAGTCTGGTCTTTAGCCAGCATGCAATTTTTCCATAAAATTTGAACTGAAGATTGAGTAGAGACTGTAAGTGCCATTTCCTTCCATGGCTGGATTAGTTCCTAGCTTATGCTTCATTCCCCCATGTTATTTACAAGGTTTTTGGGGCAGGATGACCTGTCCTGGGATGGTTACATCCTAGCCTCAAGTATTGATTATTGAAATGACATGAAAACATGGGAAGAACTTGGTGCCATATCAGTTTGTTGAGCTGGCAAGATGACTTTCATCTTGGATTCCCAAGGTGAACCCCTCATGTAAACAGGTTATTTTGCGACCCAGGACATTTTTCATCCTGGGACAAACTTATCTTGGTTTTCATGTTTAGGGACCAACAGTAAGTTGAGTGCCAGAAGAACAAGTGTTACAAGCATGCAGGTTAGGTGTGACAGTATATAACCATTTGCAAAGAAAACGTAAGATAACTTCATCCAGTAAGTCCTTCTCAAAAACCTAACCCCCCCCCCAAACTTTCCCCCCCTCTAGCCCTTTCTAAAAATAACATCTCAGGATCTACTATTTAGCTAACAAACTTGCGGTTGCCAGACACTGTTGCATGTAACAGTTCGCAATCAGCTGTCGTTCTGTTTCAATTCTCTTGTTTCAGTGGTTTAGGGGCATTGGAAGAAAAGACACAAATGCTATACTGGAGTTTCCTCCAAGCCTTAATAAAGGACGGCGTCAACAGATCCATCATTTGGCACAAAATTTTGGACTTGGAACCTCAAGTCAAGGGTTTGGAGATCAGGTGTGTCTTGTTTAGTTCGCCTTTATTTCTCTTTATTATTCGATCAATGATCGATAACAGTTAAACTAATCCAGGCACGGATGATGAGCGGGCATTACAGAATTATTATATTACAGCGGTCAGCTAACAACCACGTGCCTACAGAGCCACTCCCGTACATTAAGTGCTACCCATCGTCTCACGAGACGGAAGGATGCCAACAATTAACAATTACGTAGAGATCTAAAATGATCCGCGGACTTTGATTGGTCCGCTGGATAGTAAAGAATTCCATGCGGGGATGGTTCTTACAAAAAACGAATACTTTTAAAAATTCACTTATTGAGGATGGTATTTATTGCCTACAATTGTGAATATGGTGTAAACGCTGAGATCGATGATATTCTACCGTATCTTTAGGGAACGGAATGTCCGTTAAATTATTTTGTCCAGATGTTAGAGAAAACAAAACTAAATCGTTTCACGGTTCCCTAATGAGATAGATTTGTGGTCATCTCTTCGACGCTGCTTGTTCTCTCATAGTGTTTAAGCGTGCTCTACGCTACACTGATTCGTTTGACTTGGTCTTGATGTCTTTTCAAGTGCATGGAGAGCAAAGCGTAAACATTGGCGGTCATATTGCTTTTGATGTTTGCAAATGATGCAAGCAACGCGGGCGAAGTTAGTTCTGGGGTTGCGTCTTCATTTTGCGTTGCCTCCATTCACACTTGGAAATTTGTGAACTGGGAAGAATAAAAGCAACCGCGATTGGTGCGCAAGAGAAAGCAAGTTTTCCTTTATAGCGTCTGCGTCAAGTTACATTCACCTTTTTCATTTTGTTGTTCTTGCGTCTTGATCTATAGTTTGAACACGCCTTTAACTGTTACATTCAGTGGCTGAATACCCTCAAAAACACTGTACACCCTTTTTTATATAAGAACCAGTTTTGGTCGCCTCATTGTTCTTACCTTTTCAGGAAATTTCAGCCTCAATTGTTCTTAAGCTGTTCTTATTTTTAAAAGCTCTCATAAGAACAACAATAGTAAGAACTAACTCCAAAAACAATCCAAATATAACCAACTTGTGATCATCAGGCCGAATAAATCGCGATGGAAATTCGATCCTGTACAGTGTACATTTGGAGTATTTCAACCCACGATGCACTCGAGTTTGAGGAAATGATTCAATTTATCTTAGAAAAGTAAACTTTGCATTTATGATTCCAAATCCCAGCCTGGATTGTTCTAACGTTTTCTTACATTTTGGGCAAATTTGAGCCTCGTTGTTCTTACACAAAATGGTGTAGTGCATTAACAAATTATACTTTTCTTAAATTGCAGCGCTATATTAGTGTGTACTCCATTGAGAAAAGCGTTTTAGGTGTTGGGAAGATGTGTCTTACGATAGACGAGCAAGAAAAGGTAGAAGAACTGTGGAGACTTATCAAGGAAGGCGGCAATCCCAAGCTTTTCAAGTTTAGTCTCAACGAAATTCGGGAGATGATTTTGGCCGACAAGCTTGACCCGGCACTCCAGGAACTATGGGATAGGAAACACTCGCGCGAACTCGCCGACGATTTATCAAGAAAATGTTGTGTGAAGGACACGGAGTGACGCTTTTAAATCATCAAAAGAGTTTTCAGAAAATGGGGAAACGTTCTCGCTTTGAAGCGAAAAGTAGCGTTTGCAAAGCAAAACAGTAGTTACAACGCCTCGAACTACACTTCGGGGACCAAAGGAGCCAAGGTCTTCACACACGAGGGAAACAGCTGTGTTAGCAAAAAGTTATCGGTGACTGTTATCTAGCAGATGAGCGCCCTTTGATCGACCGTGATCGACCAAGTTCGAGCGAATAGTGAATGAAAATGAGAAGAGCGCATTTATGTGCGTTTTTAAAGCCTTATTTCGAGCGTGGTCGACCATGATTGACTGTGATCGACCAAGTTCGAGCGAATAGTGAATAAAAAATGAGTAGAGCGCATTTGTGTGCGTGTTTAAAGCCTAGTTTCGAGCGTGGTCGACTATGATTGACTGTGATCGACCAAGTTCGAGCGAATAGTGAATGAAAATGAGTGGAGCGCATTTGTGTGCGTGTTTAAAGCCTAGTTTCGAGCGTGGTCGACCGTGACTGACTGTGATCAACCAAGTTCGAGCGAATAGTGAATGAAAATGAGAAGAGCGCGTTTGTGTGCGTGCTTAAAGCCTAGTTTCGAGCGTGGTCGACGATGATTAACTGTGATCGGTCGACAGATTAGCGCTCATCTGCTGCAGTGGCCTGCTATGACTGCTATCACTCGATACAGGTTTTCAACACACGGGAGACCAGATAAACAATATGTAAGAATAGAATTCTCTAAAATGTATATTGCGCTTAATAGTCAACAGCACGGGCACAAGCCAACTTCTATCGACATCCAGTAATAGCTGTCGGCAACCAGCTGGCAGCTCTCCTAAATTACAGCCAACTTCGTATTCTTATACGGACGGAAAAAATAGCTATCAGTAGTAAAACAGCCATGCTACTGTAGTTATCGATTTTTAACAAAATCATTATTTTTTTCGAAAAGTAATTATCGTTAGTGGTTGACAGCTAGAATTTTGAAAGACAAGGAACACACACGAGATTTTTTGGTTATCGATTATTTTTTGTTGAAGACAACTAACCATCAATAACTGTTTCCCTCGTCTGTGAAGTAGCTAGTAAAAAAGGTGCAAGAAACGCCCTTACCTCGAAACTTCACTTGTTGTTATTTAATTTAAAGTTTACAAGGCTTAGCACTAAAATATCGTAAAAATTTAAGTTATTTGCTTTACCATCTTCTCGCTACAGCTTGCGCCGGAACAATAATGGTCTCTTATTTGATATGCACAACACGGATCAAAACATGAAGAAAAAACAATGGGCGATTGTTCTCTCTTGGTTGCAGCCCCAAATTTGTCGAACCGATTAGCAGTGTCTATAAGATCGCTGAAGACCACTGACTCTTCAAGTGTGCTGTGACAACGTTATTATTTCGTGGGACATATGCCGTGTAATTGAACTTGATTAAATGGGCTCCATATATTAAGTTAGTCTTTTTAAGTATACATGGTTACAGTCATATTTTAGGATCCGTATTTTATACTTCTGTAGTTTATTTGCGTAGGACTTTTATACTTAGTATTAAAAAAAGCGTTAAGTATTTCATGGAGTTGCGCAATGTAAGCACTAAATTATTATTATAGATTTATAGATATTATTGTTAATATTGTTATTATAATTATTTGGGAAAATCTAATATGATACGCAGGTCAGTTTTGTAACTGCACCTTTGTCTTTGTGCGTAGATATGCACCGAAATCGCGCGCATTTTTCCTGTTCAGATGCATGCCGTTCATGAAAATAGAATGAGGCAGCTGTGAGGTAATGAGGATGGCTGATAGCAATTAGAACCTTCGCGTCTATATGTAACTTGTTTTTTATAAACGTAGGCCCTACCGTTAACTATATAAAACTCAGTACAAAGTGGGGTACAATCTAATGGAATAGAGGAATATAGATTGGATGTTGGCAGTAGTAATGGTAGCAGTATATGAAAGATTGTACAAAGACTTAAAAAAAAACAATAAATGGCAACTTTATCACTGTGAACAAGGATCCAACGAGAGCCAAAAGCTCAGTCACCAAAAAACTGAAAAAAGTGTAGAGTTGAAAACTAGTAGTTCATTCATCAATAGTAAATAGGTTTTAAACTTCTACAAGATCATGATTAAGTAACACTTAGTAAAATAGTACCAAAAAACTATCCCTTAGTGTCTATTGTTTTGAATTGTCGTTAAGTGTTGTCACTCAATGTCGCGCGATGTGTCCTGAGACCTGAGGGGCAAGATCTTGTTGACGAGTAGCTCTCTGCTCGAGACCTTCTTCACGAACTGTTGCAGCTCTTGGTGCCCTTCTTCGTCGTTGCTTTCTATTTTTCTGTGAAAAATAAAAAAACCCTTCAAAACATGACAAATAACTTCTTTCATCCCCAGTTTGCCAACGATCGCCTTATACCGCCAAACTTCATGATGTTTACATTTGTTAATATATAACTTGTAATACCCAATTCGGACGTGTTTGTCGGCAGTCGAACCAAAAATTGTTACAATTACTGACTAGGGCTAGTGATTTTTGGCTAAAGAGTTATAATTTATCCTACCCAATAATCCCTATCAGTTCGTCAATTTCGCTGATCTTCCGTGCTATCTTTTGCCGTATCGACTCCATGTGTCCAACCAGACTCAACCCAACCGTCCGTACTTGTTCGAACTCGAAGTTCAATCGCTGGAGTCCCTGATACGAACCGTCCAACCACTGGCGGTAGTCCAAACTTTGTTGGTCTGTTGTTTGTAGGGAGAAAGGGCTGCAATCGTAAACGTAGTAAATTTGCTGAGAACAAGTAAAAAGTCCTTTCAACGAAGTTTCCCAGATAAATGAGCTATAAAAAATGTAAATTATGGTAATATGAGTCGTTTTGCTTAAAAGTGACTAGATTCGTGTTTAACGTCTAGAGGGGTGTTTTAAACGTTTCTCGCGTCTTTTCTCACGCGTAATCAGTTGACAAACGGCGAGACTGGTTATACGAAATTCGCCAGAGCTTCAACAAACACAGAGAAAAAAAGACTTTGAAATGTAAATGAAAAACAATATAGCAGGAACGCTTGAGCTCCCTTTGAAGTTTCGTGGATATTGGCGAAAACGTGGGATATTCCTGCAAATGACAACAGGATAGGTAAATAGTTACTGTACGTAAACTTCACGATTCCTCGACCTCATTGAGAGCTGCGGTAATATGAGCAACAAAAACGTGCAATGCGTTTCGCAATACTGCTGTTTAGCAGCCATGTTTCGAGGCGAGTTGGACGTTTTAAGTAGCCTAAAAATCAAACAAAACCTGCTAGACAGGTACAAAACCATTCTGGAGAAACTTGACCCTCCATACAACTCCCTACCAGATTATGACAAAGACTAGTGTTTCAAATGGCGAGTTTCTTAGTACCTAAGAACAATATCCTCATATCAAAAACTCACTTTCTAGCTGCAACTTCTAAGTCTGGAATTTCTTGAAGAGATTGTAAAAGATCTTCTACCTCTTCCAGCCGTTTTTCAACCACCCTGTAAAATGAAACACGTGAATTTCTGTGTCATTCAATTGGTCAGTAAAATGACCACTACTGTATTGTGTTGTAGAGAGCACAAAACTTCAGGGGGCTAGCTGGCTTCTACTATACGATGGCCCACAGCTGAGGTTCAACGCAAATTTTAAAAAAAACACGAACAAAAAACCTCGAACAAAACTGGTCAGCGTCGAGACTCTGTCGTTGTGCTGACGTTGTTTGCTTGCGTTGCCGCCGATTTTTGTTTGGGCTGTGTCCTTCTTGTTTAAGTCGTGCTTTTTTTTTCTGCTGGTGTTTTAGGTTTTTACTGAAATATTTCCTTTTTGTTTTTGTTGTGGTATTCAGGTTTGCGTTGTTTTTTATTTGTGTTACGCTTTTTTTTTATTGTTTGCCACTTTACTACTACAATCAAAGACTACACCGACAACGAGACCCTACAGATTTAGCCCTCTCTTTGTCTAGCCATCTTCGTCACACGAAAATGTTGGGTAACATGCATACACATATTTAGTTTCAAATAAATATTTGCCGGTGAAAAATAATGTAGTTCAGTGTACTTAATAAAACTGTATTTAATAAAACAATCATCTGTTATTTATCAGCTGATATCAGTGCGGTCTCGTAGAATAATTGTTAAATAGCTGCCCGGCATAGCTCTTTAATGATCAAATTTTAAAGTTGTAAGTATAAGCAGGGTGCTCAACAATTCCGATCTGGGCCTTGGGGCAGCCCCGATTTTGCTGGAGAACCCCCAATCCCCAAGCGGAAGGCTTTCAAAAAACTCCGATTTTGAAGTTTTTTCTTAACAAGAATTAAAGAAGAGACATAAGTCTGCAAACGGGATGGAGCATAGCTATTCAGTTTGGTTTGCGCATTATTAGTTAACTTTACTCAGTTGACACGTGCCTCTCGGCATTCATCATTACCATGTTTGCCCCGCTTTAGTAAAGGCTTGAGGTTGGACACTTTCTATAATTCTGAGTTTTCTAGTTTCTTTGCTATGACGTGTTGCTAAGAAATTTTTAGCAGTTAATATGAAAAACAAATCCATTTCAAAACATTAAAAATTCGGTGCTCCAACTTACTTTTTGAATTCTTTGTTTTTTTCTCTACGACGATACAAAGCACTGTGTGCCTTTCCCATATCCTTTCAAGCAAATCTCCATTCTACCCCTATGCAGCCCGCACTTAGTTCTCGTTTGAGATCAGCACGCGCGCAAGCGTTTTTTAAAAAAACTATTAAATGAGTGACGTCACAATTCAACGTAACAATAAAATACAATAACTTTATTTACTTTCCTAAAAAGGATAGTCTAAGTAAATCTATATGACCAAGGTTTTAAAAAGAACTGTAGTTAAATATTACATTAAATTCGATAAAAGTGATTTAAAGATTTAACAAATAGAGTCAAAATACAAGATAGAACTAGGGAATATAAATGATTCACTTTGGACTTAAAAATGACTTGAGAAACTCTCTTCAGTGAAGATTTGAAAATCTGCACAGTGTTTGAGTTTCTGTGCACAACAGTCAGATAGATAAATAGATAGATAGATTACTAAGGAACAAATTTTTTTTTATGTAGATAAGCATTACGACATACATTGACTAGTTTTAATCTTCTTTAGTTAAGATGAAAAACCATCATCTTAGTTCTTGACTGACAAATACCAAGTTACCTTTTGTTGTCTGATAGAGTTCAACTACTCACATTGCATTTTAATTCCTTACATACTTCACATGAAAATAGAACGCAGGTTTCTGTTCCAAGATTCAGGCTAACCAGTTTTGTTTGGATTGAGACTTTCTAAATAGCTGAAAATGTTTATCATGTGAGTTGATTTGATCTGATTTGAATTATATTTGCTAAGATTTCCAATGAGCTAAGAAATTGCCAAAAATAAGGTTTTCACATTAGGACAATGCACTCCAGAGAGGCACAGAATACACGAGACACTCAAACTTGCTTGACAACTACATTTCACTAATGCTAAGTTCCTACTCTGCGACTTTCCGAAACAATTATTTTGAAAGTTACAAAAGAGAAAAGGTCACAACTGTTTTTATGTTCACCATTCTAAAGAGAAGGCACTACTACAAAACATCATTGGTGCGGATGTCAAACTAATTGTACTGGAAAAGAACCAAACCATCCTGCACTGGCTACACCTGCTAAAGTGCTGGTGGCTTTTGACGAGTACATTGCCGAGAACTTCAACTTCAGCCTGCAAGCTAAAACAAATACGACTCACGATGACAGAACAATTCAAGAGAAGGCAAGAATAAGTGACCACTGAAAAGAAAAGCAGAAAAATTTAGGTACATGTAGGAGTTGCTATAACAGAAAAACTCATTTTTTATCAATAGCGAAGAGTCCCTTTACTTTACAACCAATGCGCCACTGATTCACACCAACACTTGAACATGTTTTAACGATGTTTAACTAAACTGGTTTAAAAATTATTTTCAAGCACAGGAAGACTTTCGGCTCAAAATTTATAGCAAACAATTTTTGAAACGAGCCATCCAAGTTCGATTCAGTCATGAAGATTTTTATGTTTGCTATTTACAATGATTACAAGAACTAGCAACTTGAACAAGTCAGTTTAATTAAACTTGTTTGTGTGAGTGCCGTACTAGTTTTACAGTAAGGAGCCGCAATTCAGTGTTATACAAACTGTTTTTTTTATCCTTTTTTCTACAAACCAGTAAGAAACACTGTTGGTTTTTAATGTAAAATGATGCTGCAAAATTCTAAACTCTTATTGTGAAATAGAACTTTTAATTGGGCACTCTTGTATGTTGGCCTATGGCAGTCCACAAAGCCGTGGTTGGCTTCTGCCATGATGGTCTTGCTATTCTTTCTTGTTCTTCTGTGACATGATTCCCAGAAAAGCGTTGCTGGACCACAAGAGGAGAAGCAAGATAAATGCAACACCGTGTAGGGAGGTGAGGAAGCCCGGCTCCTGTCGATGATGGAGGACCAAGGACAGCAACAGCAGAACAATGCTCTGAAATGTAAAACTAGGAGTCAATTGACCATTTCACAAACAAGGAACTTTTTAAAGTTACAAAGCACAAAGGTATTTTTTCAGTGAATCCTGCAAGCAATGGGATATAATTATGCTAGTAAAGGGTCATAAGCTAGACCTAATTTTGCTACAATGCTAGATTTTTCGGAGGATCAGAACACAACCAAGTTTTGAAGTACCACCTTAAAATTTAACATTGTAAGGTGTTATAATCAAAAACCTTTTGACAGCATTGCTTCAATTTCTAGACGTGTGCTCTTTGACTTTTTAAACAAACAGGAATCACTGAACAGTTTTTTCGTTCGCTGACGACTATTTATCAATGTTGGTTTCCTTGAATCTTGTTGTTAAGTGAGCGAGATTGTACGATGTGATTGGACAGGATTTGCTTCCCCCTAGTGGCCCGGATGGAAGAACTTCTTTGCTCGGAAAGGTAAAACGCTGTTACATACACGTACGCTAGTTATCAGTTTGAGTTTTTTTGCATTTTTTACCATGGTAACAACGGTCTTTCGATTGACCATTTCTCTCCAGTGTCTCTGTCTCTCTCTCTCCCACACTTACACACAGATGCACAGACATACATTCATGGACACGCATTTGCACGCTTGCATGGCACACGCTTATTTACAAACACACGCAAAATATCCCCGATTTCACCCAAGTACTAGCACGAAAACTCCAAAACTAGTGGCTCCGTACAAATATATCGAAATGGGAACTGAACACAGATTTGTCATTATTACAATTCCAGAAACCGTGCCAGTAAAGCAGTGTGCATGACGTATTCTTACCAGTACTCTAGAATATAACACGGCGAGTTTATCTTCGTGCTGCTGGAAATCTCTCGCTAAGTAGGAGATGAACGAGTTTCCAATCAGCATCAGTGCTGCTGCCGTAACTTCGTACATCGCCAGGTCGGTTACCTATCACACCAACACATATTATGTGAGAAACTTCCGTATAACACATTGGGATATCTAAGCTCTATTGAGGCAGAGCAAGTGACAGAGACGACGGACAGACAGATAAACAGACAGACTCGAGGCAGACAGACAGATAGCTAGAAAAAAACAGAGGTAGAGAGACACAAACGGAGAGCTTGCTTGAATGCCAAATGAAAAACTTTTGTCAATGACCATTTTGTTTAGAGTTTGGCGCCTATCTGATGAGTTCCTAAAAACAAAACTAAAGCGGTTCTTACTGAGTCTCCAGCCCAGAAATTTGTTTGTTGAAAGCCACTCTAGTCGGTTGTATCTTATTTCGTTGATTCGTATTAACTAGTAATCTTTTATTATGTACAAACAATCAGTCTGTCTGTTTAGTTGTTGCTACTAACTTGTAATCAATTTTACTAACTTACTGCTTGGCATCAAATTGTACAGTCACGGTTCCAGGATTTTTATCAGCTGAATCTCTAGTTGCCGATAAAGGTACTTGTATGAAATTGAGATTAAATGCTTCACCAAAAACAAAAATCGTATTCGTGGAAAATACCGACAAACAAATCCCTGAAATAAAACTGCACCCCTGTTCCTCAATACTGACCTTGTTGGTGCCAGTCGTGGTCATTCCGATAGTTTGCACAGGAAACAACATAATGAGGACACCCACACTGATTGTGATAAGGAAATCTCTTGAGAGGTAGATGTTCTTGTCACTTTGCGTTTGGTTTGTCCTTGCGGCAGAGTCGTTTGAAGTCAGCAAGTAAAACCCGCTTCCCACGAGCCACAATGAAGTCAGTGCCAAGGAAAACAACCTGTTCTGGAAGATTGAAGTGGAAACATACATGAAAACCGGTTTTAGGGACCAATCATTTTTTATGGGTAGGGGGTGGGGGAGGGCAGTGGTTTTTTAATTATCTCTGAAAAATTTGGCATGACCCCCAAAATTTGCCTTGAGTTCCCCCTAAAATTAGTACATTTATCTGCAAAAAAACATTTCCCCTCAAATTTTGAGATGCCCTCCCTTTTAGCTCGAAAATTATCAGATGATCCCCCAGAAACCACCGCCCCCCCTCCCACACACACACACACACATAAAAAACTAACTGCCCATTATATAATAAAACAGTAACTTGCATCGTGAAGGTAAAAACTCTGACTACGGGGCTGACATTACAAGGTTGTTTTCAAGAATTAAAGTGTAAGTCCAAGAGTTTAACGCCTGTTTTCTATTCCTTGAAAAATTCCAGGAAATTTCACACCTTTGAAGCGTGTACTAAAGGGATAAAG
>JAOBRG010356106.1:0-12990 GCA_027574985.1 Umimayanthus nakama
TTTCTCTTGAAATATTGAGTAGTTGTATGTGCTCACAAACAGTAAATGCTGAAACCATACCAGCCTGAGGGTGACCTCAACCTGTATAGTCAGTCAAGAGGAGTACTCCCTGTTTAAATAACTTTCAGAAGAACTTGTAAAGACCGTATTTTTTAATTCTTTTAAATTTTTAAGCCCTGATGTTTTAACCGTGGGTAAATAAAGTTACAAGTTACAAGGGGGCCAGCATTATGTAGCTATGACCAAGCCCCCCCTTTCTTTCAAATTATCTTTTTAAAAGGATGTTCAAAAAAATAGTTTCAAGTTTATCTATGAAATTGTATATTACAAATTGTAGTTATTCAAAAGTATAATTTTATAGTTATGTTAGAACTTAGAATATACACTCTCTAGTTTAGATTTCTCTAGTGCTTGGAGGGCAGTCAGCGGCTTGCTAAGCTGATTAAAGCCTGTGACCTTAGGATGGCATGTATGTCTAGTAATGATCAAGTGACTGTCCCAGCCCCCCTGTAATTGTCTTTACCTTGTTGAATGGATGCTCCAGAGGATAGCCATGTGGTGGAAGCTTTTGAGATGCAGGAATATCACTGTCCAAAAATATGATTTAATAGCAAATTATTCTTGAGCAGTGATTAAGGAAGATAACAAATACTGAGAGGGGATCACAGAGGAGCTACAGGTGTATGGACACTAGTGTGAACACACATTACCTGCACTGACCCCTCCTAGGAGGAACAATTAGAAAGCTAAGTGCATCAGTCTGATGACAAGTCACCTAACTGACCCCTCATGGGACAGCATTATTAGAAAGCTATGAATAATAGTCTTTGAAGTTTTGCTGTCTCAGAAAAGTTTTATGAGAATTTAGAAACACTGCAGTTTTGGGTAAATTTTGAGAGTTATAAATGAAAATATTGTAAACTGTCAGCAAACTTTTGCTTTTACATAGGTGCAACCCCAGTGTTGCAGTGTAACAAACTGAGTGACATGATTTGACATGCCATGTAATTTTTCACATGATGGCATTTTGGTTTTTTTTTTAGATTCAACCTGCATTTTATCACTGGCAGACCCCCATGTTGAGCTCTTTTGATGCAATACCAGCCTACACTCATCAAAGATCTCAAAGAAGAAAAAGAAGCATAGCTACATGTATTATCCAGCTAACCAGTTTGTACCTTTTTGATTTCTTGCTGGATATCAGCTGCTGGCTACTGTCCAACTTCCGCTTGCCTCTGTTGGATTTCCTCTGGGACTCACCCTTCCCCTTACTTGTGCTGAGACTTGATGTAAGACTGCTTCCCAAACTGCTGCTGAGACTCACGTTTAAACCAGTGTTAAAGCTCCCACTGAAACTATCAGCAAAATTTTCAATTGGAGTGATGGTTGGATTCTCAGGTTTGACTGTCAAATCTTCTCTCATTTCCTCACTAAATTCCTTCCTATCTATCAAGTTCACATCACAAGAATCCTTAGAAAACTCTGATTCTCCCCCATTCATTGGTTCAGACAGCTCCATCTGGAAAAAATGTGAATGCAAATGGATTAACACTGGAGCACATTCTTGAGTATAATTTTTAGGGCTTAAAATAACAGCTGTTCAACAGACAACATCTGGCCAGAATGGTGACTTGACTGGACAAAATGTTTCATTACCAGTCATGTTGATGAGTCATGTAGTTTTCTCTTTTTTAAAAACTGTATCATTTTGAATCTACTGTTCATTTTTGTGGGTTTATAATATCATAACCTTATGGTTTCTTTTTCATGATGTTGTCCGAGCTAAAACCAATTTTTCTGGTCAACATGATCAGTCTCCATGCACAAATTATTTTGAGCCCTAATCTAGAAGACCTTTTATAGCATTTTCTTCTGCACGAGAAGTAAGAATATTGTTTATACAAAAATTATTTTTGAACTTACATTTTGTTTTACCAACATAAAAATACAATTTTTAAAAGCCACATAAACCAACCATTTTAATAAAACAAAAATCAACCAGACTGGTAAGTACTACAATAATAAGATCGGATCGGTAGAACTGTCCTAAAACCTATTTCTTTTCAATACACACTCAAACTTTAATCGGCAGCGACTGGATTCGTGTCAGGATACAACAATGAAGCACTTTTTAAATCTTATAAATAAGCATGAAACTGAGACAAATTTAACATCAAATTTGCCATCAACCGTCCCGTTCGTCACATTTCCCCACGTTAAGCAGTCACAAGTGTAAAATTTCCTACTATCAGGGCTTGGTGTTAAGTTAATAGCACGGGCTGAGAGTGTTCATTTTGGAACTGATCGATAAACAATCACTCAACTGGTCTCAATCAGTTGCGGGAGATTGAATACTTGTTTTAACAAGTTTAAAATAGTGTGAAAAAGAATCGTTTTACTAAAACAGCACCTATTAACATCTACCTTTTCTTCCTCTTCCCCAATTTGTTCATGTCCATTCTTCGTTTCGTCATCAGTTGGAAAAATTTCCGAGTCTTTCTCTTCACTGAAAAGAGTTTCTTCGTCCGCCATCTTGAAATGAAGAATGACCGCGCGAGAAACTGAAACTAGTTATGTTGTCCGCTGACCGCACGAGGGGAGGGCACCAGTGCAGTTCCGTTATTTTGTGTGAATGTGCTTAGAATTTTAATTGAAAACAGCGCCGTACCTAGCCATTTTTGAGCGAGTGGGCAGTGCTGGTATATTTTCTTCTTATTACTGGGGGGCTGGGGGAGCAGAGATGACATTAGTCACGTTGTCAAATCTCTGGAGGGGGGGGCAACTGCCCTCCTGCCCCCCCCCCCCCTCTCCGCGAGGTACGGCCCTGGAGTATCCCCTAGAATAACTTCAGCAAATAATAAAAAAGTAAGTTTGACAGTTTGCAGATTATGGTTTTTATGATTAGGCAATACACTCTGTCTTTACCGAAGAACCATTTTTCTAAGAACGTTAAGCCCCATACAAACGGACGCAGCTGAAGTCATCACACCCTTGCCGGCCAGGGCCGAGTAGCGGCTAAAACAGAGTTAAAAAATATAGCGTTTTTATGCTTCCGTTTACCCTGGGTACCAGGGGAAGTTGCTTGACTAAAAATAAATACAAACGCCGGCCGAAGGCTGGAAAACTCGCTCCGGACCTCACGTTGGTTTGTGCGAATAGAAGATAACAGTTTCCAAACCAGAAATTATGTTTAGAACATTTTAAGAACATTTGAGGCTGAAACTGTCAAAATTTATTTTTAATGACTGACACAGCCTGTGGCCCCAACTAAGTTAGCCGTTCATTTATATAACGAAAACTGAGATTGTACATGTAGTTGATTGATCGACCGAGTTAGCCGTTGTCCGTTGTTGGTTGAGAAAAACGGGGTCGGCAACCTGTGTAGTAGAAGTAAAAGAAAAAAGCTGGTTTTAAAAAGAACATTGAACATTGCCACTGAAAAGAAGTTACCGTAAATTACTGAAATAATAGCTCCACTCCCCGCATTAAGCACCGCTGCCCAAATGAGTGCCACACTTGTACCCTGAAAAATTTAAAGTGTAAAGAGGTGCAATTGCATGAAAACGTTTGACAACCAGCTCGCGACCTTAGCAGTGTTTAACGTAGGTTGAATAGACTGCCACTGCTACTTGGATAGATTGCTTTTATCTCGTCGTTTTGTGTTTTTTGTGTAATGAAGCACTTGAAGGTTAACCAGTACTTATAATATGTTCGCAACCCGATCCTCCGTATTCGCTGATTTTGTTTTTTTTGCTTTTTACAAATAAGCGCCGCTGCCCAAATTAACGCCGCACCCGCAAGTACAAATTTGAAATAAGCGCCGCGGCGCTAACTCAGCCGTTGACGGTATTCCTATTCTAAACCAAACAACCACAATATCACAGTGGCAAGTCTCAAAAGCACTCAGTTTATTCCACTTCAAATGTTCTTATAAACTACCTAACTATATATTTGTTTGCAAGGATCAAGATTGAAGAGTTTCATTTTTAACTGATTCAAAAACTTCGAAATATTTTGAGACATCTAGAAAATATTTAGATATATTCAGATAATTTTTGGAAATACTTAAGTCTTTAGTTTTTATGACAGTTTCTTAAAAGGTATAGGTGCATGTTTTGGGGTATATTTTTTGTGAGCTTACCTTTGGATTAATATAGAGGACGTCAAAAACTTTGTCGACACAACATGTCGCTGGGAGACTGGTACTATAGAACAAGAGTGCGCGCGTCTCAACTGTAACGTCACAAAGGCAGTCTGCAGATGTATATAAACCAACAACGGGAGATTGCCGTCAGTTTGAAGCTGGATTTCAGCTGACCTATTGAGTGGTTTAAGCAGGGATATTCAATACTTGACTGAAGCAGTTCAGCCGCTTAAACTTCAGTTAAAGACAAACAGGGTTACAAATACTTAGACAAACAAACAGAAAATTTTGAGAAAATTTGCTTCTCAAGGTTCACTTACCGCTAGTCACTCATTTGTGTTAATGCACTATTTTTTTAAGTGAAAACTTTTGGCATTTAGAATTTTTTAAATTTTGGAAACTGAAAAGGAGAAAAATATGCTAGTTATCTACAAAGTTAATTTGCATAACACGTCTTTCTTGAAAGTTGAACTAATTGATTTCTCATTCTTAATATTTTTCAGAGAACCAACATTGATCGACTGTTGGAAACAAAAAAATATTCAGGGCTCTTCCACAGCTGTTGCTGATCGGAAACCAATCGTTTCCTTTGACTTTGTTAAACAACGTCGTGTTGTGCCTGATGGTCTTAGCACTTTGGAAGGGCTGCCGAGTTGCTAAACCTCGTAAGTATCTCGTGCGATGAAGCTGAGCAGCTTTTTGATCTAATTTTGATAATGATTAACTTTACACCAACTGAATTGAGAAAAAAAACTGTCTGTATGAACTGTACGTTTTTTTTGGCTTGATCAGTAAATGTTGAAACGTTTTAGCCTTGCTCAAATGTAAAAAACTGAAGGATGTTCGTGGCTGTCAACTGAGTTAAACCATTGTTGTTGTGTAACAGTTTTGTTACCTTGCACCTTTCAAATTTTTTGCAGCTCGTTGCTGAAAAGAATAACTTAAACGGCCAGCTACTTTCCACATTCTTTTTTTCAATTTTGTGGATTTCGTGAAACAAAAGGAAGATTGGGTTGGATTCGTGTTTGCATAAGTAATAAAATTGTGTAATAATATTAATACAAGAAAGACAACATCAAAATCAGTTAGTTTACCAAGTTTTTCAGGGAGTGACGGAATTAAGACTGAAATTTCTAAATTTGTTTCAGTATGCTTTGGAGTGTCAACTGTATTTCGTGGATTTTTAAAATGTTTACTAAAATGTTAGTATTGAAAACGTGAGCCTTCAAATTTGCTAAACTTAATAAATTTGCTTATATAGAAGCCGGAAAAAGTTTATTATAACATGAAAAGCAAATCAGAAATGATTGTTCAAATACTCCCAACATTCAGTTTATAACTCACTATACGAACAATTTTATGGTCTTTATCCTCCCTTTGAGAGAGATGACCATCTTTACTAGTCGTTCGAAGGTGGCTGATGTGGCCAATCCGCCCGGAAAGTTCTGGCACAGTGAGGACAGGACAGCGGACATGTGCTGAAGGTTGATGCAACGGGGATTTCGGGCTGCTTGCTTGGTCTTGGCAGTCTCGATGCGTTGTTGCTCGTACGCTGCTGCTCTCTTGTGGATTGCACTGTGCCTTGCTGACCGATCCTGTGCAAGTGTCTTCCATAAGTTGTGATTCACTCCAAAGTCCTCAATGGAGGCTTTGAGTGTGTCCTTGAAACGTTTCTTCTAGCCTCCATGACAGCGCAGTCCAGTCTGCAGTTCTCCGTAGTGCAGGCGCTTGGGTAGTCGTTCATCAGACATCATGGTGACATGTCCAGCTCAGCGGAGTTGTGACTTGCGGAGCATGGTGAAGACGCTGGACATTTCTGTCAGCTCGAGGATCTCTGTCTCGGGCACTTTGTCCTGCCACTTCACTTTCAGCAGTTTTCGAATGCAGTTGAGATGGAAACGGTCGATTTTCTTTGTGTGTTTTTTGTAGGCAGTCCAGGCATTGAGGGCAAAACCATCAGCGAACAGGAATTCACGGAGTTTGTCAAAGAGAACCTTGATCTTGGCCTGCAGGCGTCGCAATTTAAACAGCTTGCCATCCGTTCCGTATCTGATGTTGATGCCTTGGTCGGAGTCCTGGAAGGCATCTGTCAGCATGTCTTTAAACGTCATGCTGAACAGTGTTGGAGACGGCACGCAGCCTTGTTTCACTCCGTTTGTCACTGGGAAGGGAGAAGATGACTCTCCATTGTCAAGGACTTGAGCCTGCATGCCGTCATGGAACTGACGAACCAACGTGATGAAGCTGTCAGGGCATCAAAACTTACTCATGATGCTCCGGTATCGAAGGCTTTTGTCAGGTCCACTAAGGTGGTGTACAGGCCAATGTTCTGCTCCTGGCAATTCTCCTGCAGCTGGCGTGCAACGAACACCATGTTGGTGGTTCAACGCTCCTTTCGGAAGTCGCACTGGCTCTCTGGCAGCAGGCCATTCTCCAGGTGTTCGATGAGACAGTTTAGGAGGATTTTTGCTAGGACCTTCCAAGTGATGCAGAGACGTGATGTTCCTCTGTGGTTGTCACAAGCCTGTAGGTTGCCTTTCTGCGTGTAGAGGTGAACCACGGATGCATCTTTGAAGTCTTGAGGGACTGCTCCCTGAGTCCACATGGTCTGGAACAGCTATGTCATCTTCTCGCGCAGCTGTGGCCCAGCGTGCTTGTAGACTTTCGCTTTGGATAGCATCAGCTCCTGGAGCTATGCCGCTAGATAGCTGATGAATGTTTTTTTCTACTTCAGGCCGGGTGTGTGGAGTGTCCATCTCATGGTTGATAGAGTTGCAGGAGGGGAGGCCATTGCTGTTAAAGTTTCCGTTGCTATTCTTCCCAATGACATTCTCCAAATATAGGTGGTCGGTGTCTACACGGGCGTTGAAGTCTCCGACTATGATCAGCTTTTCCGACTTCGAGACGGCGGCTGCGAGGGAGTGAAGATCCTCGTAGAATTTGTCTTTGATGCCTCCAGGGCCGGTCATCGTGGGTGCATAGGCGCTGAGATAGTTGCCTGCTTGCCTCCTGAAGGGGGTAGTTTCAGGGTCATGAGACGATCGTTCACGCCTTGTGGAGGGCTGCTCAGCTTGCTGACGAGCTCATTTTTTACTGCAAAATCAACGCCTGCTTCACGCCGTTCGTTCTTGGCTCGCCTCGAATGTGTAGCCGGCTCCTCTCTCTCTCTCTCTCTCTCTCTCTCTCTCTCTCTCTCTCTCTCTCTCTCTGAGCTGTCCTTTCTCGGAAAGGCATATCTCTAATGCCGTAATGGGTTACATTATTACCAGGAGCAGAGACAATTGCCCCTGACCTGAAGGCAAGTTTAGTATGTTGGCAAAAGCTGTAAGTTATAACGTTTTCAATCAGTCTATTTTAACTGCATGCAAGACGGAGAGCAAAGATATTTACAAAAAACGTCTTTGAGAACAGTTATGGTTAAAATTAGAAATTGCTTGCTTCTTTCCCAATCATGCGTAGAACAGCATTAGGGATTTCAGTCTCCAGATCAATGCCAGCTTTAAGCATGGTGTATTGGACTACGAAAGTGAAAAAACGTCAAAAATTGATAGTTTTAAGAGAGGATATACAAAACACTTCCAAAAGTATCACAGACTATTGTGTTGAATCAGAGATTACGGCAACCAGAGAACTTCTTATTTTGCTCTGCGCTTGATTCGCAAACAGGCTTAGTTTAAAACTATGCAAACAGGAACCTAATCTTTTCTTCGTAATACGCCACTTCACTAATGGAAAGTTTGCTAGATCCCTTTCCTCATAGGGGGCTAAAAGTCATCAGAGGTTTTTAATAAACCTAACTCGTGGCCCGTAATCGTTTAATTTTCAAATGAAAAGATAAAAAGGAAAAAAGAAAGAGTTATTCCAGTGGCTTAACCACTGTGAACAACTTTGTCTGAATGGTCGCTGATAACCTTTTATTAATTGTCTTTGAGAATCAATTATTGCAAGACAACAGAACCTATTTACAAAACAGGAATAATCTTCTCTTAACTAATTTTTATCTCACAACTCATTTTGTGAAAAAACTACAAAAATATCAATACCAGCTGTATATGTTTATACATAGATTTGTAATCTTTTAATTTGAATAATTTCATAAATAACGTGGAGAGAGAAGACCGTTCGATTGACTCGGTATACCCATTCCAGATAACTGGGAAAGTCTTCCAAGCACCGGGAAGCAAAAAAAATTGGAAAAACCAAGAAAAAAGATAGCATGTAACAGTACGTCATCAATACTCACTCCTAGGGGGCAAAACAAAATGGCGGACAGTGTTTCGATCGTAGATCAGCAAAAAGCTTTCTTTGAGCTATACTAAACGGCAAATGTGGCACGAAAGTAAAAGGCGAGAAGCTGGGCGAGAAATCTGATGAGCTCACCCCACCACCCAACAGGAGAAAAGAACAAAGAAGATAAAGCGTTTCTAGTTTCCAAAATTTAGAGCTAAGGACTCGGAATGTCAAAAAATGTTATTCAATGCTGAAAATTTTGTGTGTGAAAGTGCGGAGTGTTTTGTGGTAAGCGCAAACTAAGCAGCGGACTTTCAGCAAACTTTCTATAGGTTTGAGTAAATACTGAAAAGGCCAAATAAAAATAACTAATAGTTTCTCGTCCTCGCCGCCTCCCTTTTGCTGCCCCGCTCATATTTGTTTTTATTTTTATTAATTTGCTGACGTTTTTAAGATATCTTTTTAAAAAGTAACTTGAAAAGTAAGTTTTATCTTAAAATATAATTCGAATAGCTTCCAAAATTTGAGAAAAAACATCACACCTCATGAAGCATTACGAGTAATTCGCATTGAAAATTTATACAAGTTTACCTTTGTGAACATCTCTATACGAAGTAAGGCCAGAGGTACGCTATTTTCATCAGATTGTTGAATATATTTCGCAAATCAGCACCTTAAGTATCCATAATGTGGCCTATAAAATTAAGTGGGTTAAATCATTGTGAGTAAAATAAAATATATTACAAAATTAAAAATAAAACGACCGTCCCGCCTCCTTTTTTCAGTAACTTCTTATTTGGCCAAACCATAATTTTCTATGAAACGACAATATCAAACATATAACAGGGTCTCTTCACTGGATTTAAAAATTCAAAGGAAATAACATTTATCGGACACATCCTGACTGAACTTGGACCTGAACTGAACGGCTCTAATCAATAATTTTGTGAGCACAAAACTAAACAGTACTAAGTCAACTTTAGCCACCCAGCAGGTAAGCTGCTCTTTCAAACTGAAATTCAGCTTCAAAATGACGGCAGTCTCCCGTTGTTGGTATATACATCTGTAGACTGCCTATAGTGCCAGTCTTCCACCGCGTTTTGTCGGGCAAAGTTCATTGCTTGGACGTCCGTAGCTTGAGGCATAATGGCAAATAACTGGTAACTGGTGGGCTAGTTTGGAAATATAGCTTAGATTTTCATGTTCCAATCGTCTCACTTCGAGATTCCCACATGTTTCTCTAAAATTGACCGCTTTTGCAGGTTTTGGATGTGTCAAGGACAAGGCCATACCCTGGACATTGATACAAGATTTTTGGATGTTAGAACACGTGCTTCACTTCCAGCTACAGTTCCGGCCCACCATACACCTACTTCAAAAGGGTTGTCTTCTGAATTGTTGCATTGTGCACTGCGCATTGTTGCATACCCAGACCGCAACGCACCATGAATGTAACGAATTTTTTAATAGCTTTGTAGGTGCCTACTATGACAGAGTGACAATCCTGTATTAGCCATAGAAGCAATGTGAACCACAACGCTTTGCGGTCTTGGTAGACATTGCACATTGATTTGAACTTTCGTTACATCAATGGTGCTTTGCGGTTTGGGTATGCAACAATGCACAATGCAACAACTGAACAACTCAGAAGACCAACTTTTTTTAATTAGCTGCATCGCCCAAAACGAAAACACAACACTTTTTTCACCGGTCGGCTTTAACTATTTTATGATATCGTGTGTTTGTAATTACTCGGGCCGAAGGCGCGAAGTTGAGGTTTCGGCTCTGTTCTTCTTGTGTTTTTTTTGGTTTTATGTTTCGTGTAGAGGTCTGTCTTGACTTGAGGAATTGGACCTGCTGTCTTTGTGAACTTGTGAGGTTTACAAGTCTCAAACGTTTTTTACCGGGTACATGTATGTTTTTTGGATTTTCGTAAAAAATTTCGCTTGCAGGAATTCGCCGATTACAAGACAAAGTAATCCGTTAAATGCAACCGTGAATGTGATGTTGATCCGATTATTCTGGCAAAATTGTTTACACTTTGCAAGAGCCTCCGCGCTTGCCGCTTGGCGACAGCATGCAGTAGCTTACATGTTTTGCCGAGAAAAAATAATGGTTCATCACTTCATGTGCGTTGGAACAACTAACAACAGCTTCGCCAATCCATAGCAAGGAATGTAGTCTCTAAAAAGGTAATAAGTTGTGGTTGTGGATTTTGATATATATTTTGAAGCAAATGGATCGCAGACCCGGAAATATATTCTGAAGTAAACCAACAAACCCTGAAAATACTCGCTTGCAGCTTGACCTGAGGAATAGCCTTGTGAACTTGTGAGTATTTTTAAGTCTTAAATATCTACTATGTGGTACATGTACTTTTTTTTGTTTGGCTCGGGCATATATAAGGTTGAGGTAATAATAATAATTTAATATTTATATTGCGCAAAATACATGTAGACATATGAAAAAATGCGCATTACATAAAATTAAATTATCAACATTAATAAGTTATCCAGAATAACTGAAAATATAAAAAAACAATGGATCTATAAGTAGAATTTATGTGAGTATTTATAAGTTTTGTATGTACGAAAACGCATGATTTGAACAAGAATGTGTATATCTTTCGAGGATCTGTGGGTCAATTTAGCGTTCACACAGTATGAGCTAAAACGTCTGTGAGTATTTACAAGTATTGATTGATTTCATATATTTTTAAATACTAGTATCTACTGGTCAAGTTGTTTTGACAGCTATAAATGGTTGGGTGTTCTTGAACTTGTCTTGCCTATTTTAATATTGCTCAAAGCATGATGCGGTGTATTGAAACAGCAGTCAATACTTTAATAATATCTTCACAAAATGAATTGTGAGATGAAATGCAAATAAAGAGAAGAATTTTTCAGCTTTGTAAAAAAGACTTGCAATGTTTGTACCTGAATTAAATTACAGGTTTGCAGTGTCCTGGTCTGTTCCAAAACAATTTAAAATCGTTACATATTAAATAAACACTCTGTAAAATCTCTACCAAGCCCCCTGTTGGTTTGGAAAAATATAATAAATGCCTGGAATATGTATGTTGCCACATCAGGATTCCAACTCGCTGTTAACAAGCACTCTTTACTCTGTACAGACTCCTATAATGTTTATTAATTAAAAGGTAAATCAGTAACTGATCATCAGTAGGATACCCAAAACGTGTGCAATTCTACAATGGGTTTCGGCTCCATTGCATCCCTAGACCAACTGTAGACCATTTTCGATGGAGCCACCCACTATGTGAGCACAGTTAATGTACAGATGGTTAGTATAGGTAAGAAAAATAAAGATGTAACCGTTAATTAGAAAATGCACGCGCAACAAACTACATAGTAAACAGTAAAAGGAAAAATACAAACCCAAACACGCACACAACGGTAATAAAAACACAATTCAAAAGGATATATGTTCGACTTGGACTTCTTTTCAAACCGATGATCGTAGTTCCATCAGCGTTGCTCCATACTTCTTTAACTCGTCTGGGTGACATCTGTAAAACTTGTGGAACGACTTCATGAGTTGTTGATGTTTGTAGCCTTGTTGCTGTAGCCTTAAAGACAGACGTCGGTGTCTGTGTATGAAGTCTTTTCTTCTGTTGCAACTTCTTGCATATCTCACAAGTTGAGATACGTAAACGCCGTACGCAGGATTCCGCGGAATGTTACTGTTCAGGTAAGGAAGGTTACAATCTTGAAGTTGAAGTCTTCCTTCTTTTCGTTAACGCTGATTCCTACATTCCCACTTCCTTCTCCAATTTTTATGGTAGTATCAAGGTAAGATGTTTCCAAAGGTGCGTACCTCAAGAACCGGACCAACTAATTAACGTTTTGAACTATACGCTTTGCTAGTCCCGAAGACACCCAGCGTAGACTGTCCATCCTACTGGCTATTAAACTGAAATTATTCGATACAACCTTTAATGATAGGGGAAAGTGTAACGAGCGCCGAAGGCGCTAGGCGCTAGGGGGTTTGGGAGCATGTTCCCTCCCCCCCAAGAAAATTTTAAAATCTGAAAGCCTTAAATCGCAATTTCCAGCACTCTCAGGCCGATTGCTGTGTCAAAAAGGTTCCTAAATTTGGTTATCTTCTTCTTAACTTTGCAAAAAGAGCATTGTCATCAGCTATAGTTTCCAAATTGATAATTATTGTCACACCCCTTTTGATGCTTCCAAAATACGATACAAGTTTCTTTCGAAGGATTAAAAGTCCACATTGATCCTCATCATGTTTACAACTCGGAATTCACCTGGACATCCAAGATAAAGCGGACAAATTCTATGATAATTTTACAAAACATATTTCTCTGCTAGTTGGCTAGTGAGAGCAGTGAAACCTTGTTGAGTTGGAGATAGTGGGTTTCCTAATTACCGTGTTATTTGTATGGGAAAAACTCCAAATGTATTGTGCAAACTAAAACAACAGTCGGTGTTCGGAAGATTGTTAACAATGGACTGCCAAAAACACGCGTTGGAGCACAGCGTTATTAAACTGATTGGATGGATGAACCCAGTCATTTCGTCCTCAGTGAGTCTCGGCAGAAAAATTAATAACACGAAGCGATCAACAGCAGAAAGGAA
>JAOBRG010356128.1:0-11676 GCA_027574985.1 Umimayanthus nakama
GCAGTTTCAATCTCTGTCGTTATAAGCGAAGTGTCTACAGCATGCTGTTTGTTTACGGACTGTTTTTGGTTTGCTATCTTCCAATGACATGCTTTTTTATGTTTTCTTTGTCAAAACAGGATATTTCTCCGGAGGTCTTGGCCTTCTACGAGATTGCTTTGTCAATTTGTTTCCTGAGCTCATCTGTAAACCCTTTCTTATATTGCTACAGGATGATGGACCTTCGTCGAGCTGTAATAGTGAACATTTGGGGCGCTCGACAAACAGTCCTGGCTCTACAAAACAATCGTGAACAGCCGTGACTTGCGTTGACAATGCTTTCTTAGGGCCGACTTCAAGCTCAACTGACACAGACTAGCAGTGACAAAGATGACGGTTATGATAATAGTGATTCGACATTTGTGTGCTATTTGGCTAACACCTCAATCAAACTACACTCTTTTTTTCATAAGAACAATTTTATAAGAACAGCAAAGCTCAAATTTGGCCCAAAATTAAGAACAAGCTAACACCAATCCAGGTTGAGATTTGGAATAACAAATGCAAAGCTCACTTTTTTTAACAAAATTCTGTTGTTTTCCCCAAACTCGATTTTATCGAGTGTTAAAACACTCCAGACGTTGTCGAGAGCGATCACATTTTGCAATGCGATTTCATTCGGCTTTAATCCTTATCACACAAGTCAGGTGCATTTGCAATACTTTAGGAGTTATTTCTTACGTTGTTGTTCTTGTGAGAACTTAAGAAATAAGTTATAAGCTTAAGAATAATTGAGGCTGAAATTCCCTAAAAAGTTAAGAACAGTGAGGCTCAGCCAAAAATTTTTGCTGGTTCTTAAAAAAAGGCGTGTAAATGAAATTGAAATGAACAAAATACTTGTAAGTATTTAAAAATGTCTATTGTGGTCACACAGCGCCGCATTGCGTTTCTTAATGTACAATCTGAAATTACAAAAACTAAAATGAAAACTGTTTCATCTTCTTACACAAGCATCTGTTATGTTTAAAAGTGGGAAAGGTCCTCCAGTTCTACAGGAAAACCACGGCTCACCCCCTCCTGATAATGGCAAGATCAGCCACGCCCGACAAAGCCAAACGAACGGTGTTGACCCAGCAGGCATTAAAAATCAAAAAGAATACATCACAAGAATTAGCAGAGAAAGAGAAAAACCCAGTTATTGTAATAGTTTTCTAGCCGAATGCGTGCCAACCGCTACGGGCGAATTTATTTTTTACGCCCACTTCAAGATGGCGGACTGTCACGGCTCATTTATTATTCAAAAATTCATATCATAGGGCTATTGATGGTTGTTCAAGGTTATCTATGGCTAGTTAGGGTTAGTGGTAGTGAACATTGACTCTTATTTACGAGGTCCTACGCTCGAGACTCGCCATGCCCACCTTCCTTCTGCATTTTTAACTTCAATTTTTTTTCTTGAAATTTTTCGAAGTATGGCTCTCAGTTTGAGCAATGTTCAAGTTAAAGTAAGCGTAGGCCATCTTGAGGTGGGCGTAGAAAAGAATATCGCCCGAAGCGGGAGAACTGAGTGACTCTGATCCACGAGAGGACCTGTCTGGACAGAACCAGTTCTGCGGCTGAGAGCGCATGCGTTCCTTGGCTTTAAGAGAAGAGACCGGTCGTACCTGCCAAACAGGACAATTGGAAAGCGAGCTCTGTTTATGAAAAGTTTGTTCAAGATCAGCTTAACATTAAGTAACGAAATTAAAACTCATGTATTGCTTTGCCGTGATCTTGTTGTTGCCCTTTCCACTAGTCAACTTGGCCTTGTTAAAGTATTTGTTGAATAAGTTTTAAATTAAATGCTTACCTGCATGGTTATCCGAACGATTTCCATTTCGGACAGAAATAGTATCCCAAATGAAAGACCTGTTCAAAATTTAAGTCGGAGGAGTTTTCTAATTAGTAGTAGTTTTAAAAGGCGTTTAAAGGGGAAGGAACGCAAGAGTGAACAGCTTTTTCTAAAAGTTTTATTGCATTTTACCCTGTATCGGGTCTACACGCCCTTTCTCACAACATTAAGTTGGACAGCTCCACACGATTTCTAGTATGTTTAAGAATTGAGCGAGGCTTTCAAGTAGTTTGAAAAACACGGAAATCTTTTGAGTAGCACCTAGCTTAAACTTTATTGTTTAATTCCATAGCAAACGTTCATGATAACCAGAATGTTGTTGCTCTGGTAGCATTCCTTAAGGCCCGTTTAAACGGATGCAACATGCTGGGACAACACCATCCAACATTGTTGGCCACAACATGTTGTCTTCGTTTGAACACCATGTTGGAACATGTTGAATTGTGTTGAAAGGTTGTTGGATGAAGTTTGATTTCTGAAAAAACTTTTCATCCAACATCGGCCAACATTTTTCTTCGAGCATGCGCACTTGTGACATTCACTGGTACCCAACCTATCCGCGTACGCCAAAGCGAGGGCACTGTGATCCCACAAGGCACAGCGTTCGTATAAAGAACCGCCTTTTTGTTTGATGCCAGAATTTTGTTTGGAAGGTGATCGAGTACGCACAAGGAAAGATATTATTTTCGATTGTAGGCAAATCTTTTATCAACTGATGTGGTAGAGTGAACGTAAGTAGTTGTAATGTGCAATTTAAGATGACCAAGCATTAATTTAGTGAAACTTAATCTAGGACTACTTTGATCGAGCTGCATGTAACACTCGACACAAGAATCCAAGTATTTGAAAGAATTGTTCAAAGTTGTTGTTCGCTAACAGTTTATCATTACGCTGTACAATTTGTAAAAAATTGATATTAAAGTAATATGAGTTTCAATTTGTTTGATTTGTTATTTAAACTGTGTTTCGGAAATGTTGTGTCACTGAGTTGAGCCGTCATGTGATGACATCTCGTTCCCAGAGCCCAGCGATCACAAACCAAAACGTGAACCCTGGTACCGATCTAATATGTTGGATGGTGTTGGCTTCGTTTGAACACTGGCGCTCCCAACACTATCCAACATTGCCGAACATGCTGCGTCGAACAATGTTGGGCAATATTGAATCCGTTTAACGGGCCTTAAATGACAAAATCGCGATAATAGCCGCGATGTTTAAGGTCGTCCGGGGTGAAGTTGCTAGTTAGAAATATTTGTGAGCTAAAGTCATAGGATAGTTAGATTTAAAAAGGTTGACGAGTTTAATAAGGTATTTGTTTTTAAGATTTCCGTTTCGATTCCTAGATTATAATTACTGGTTTTAACTAGTTTAACTAGTGTTAGACAATTGCTCAAAAAGTAAACGCCAGAGCTTAAAAAACACTGAGGAACAGCTTTCCAATTCCGAGTTTCAAACTTAAGACTCCATAACAAAAAATAAGTTTGATTTTAGAGCTTATAGAGCCAAAGCCAATATAAATACTAAGTCTTGTGGAAGAAAACCGGCAAAATCTATGCCAGATTGTATTCACGGAACTTTTACATTATATTTTGGTACAAAATAGAATATGTTCTACACGGAGGAAGTAGCGGATCCGTTAGCGTTAGGCCCAAACCCATTAGAGTCCTGCTTTTTCCTGGCACGTCCAGGGTTGTACACGGAAAGAGTCATTATAGCGCCCCGTCTTCTGCCCGCCATGTAAACTGAAATATCGGGGTACTCCGGCTCGGCTTTCGCCTTGCTTCCGAGCAGCAGCTTTTTCTGAACGTCTGTAGAGAACTTTCTCTTTTGACGACGCTTCTCTTCTGGTTTCTTAGTTGTGTGTAAGTTTTTGTATAAAAGGCCAAAACTGTACAGTTTGTGTTCGACGTACAGGAACAGGCATGCCAAAAGGGCCAAGGATGCCCCGAGAAAAAACACTCCACTGAGAGTGCGGTGATCCAGGTTCTCTGGTCTTTCCTCGCCGTCCGTCGCCCCTGCTGACACCCATTTCTTGTAGAGCTCGCTTGGTCTGAAAAAACAGAAACGTGCTGTTGTTACAAAAAGACAGTGCAGGATTTTCTTGTCTGCGTTTTTGCCTGATAAAATTTGAGAATATTAGGATTTGGATATATAGCAAATTCCTCTCACTCAAGGTACTCGAACAAACCACACATGCATGCAAGCAGACACACACACACACACACACACACACACACACACTCATTATACAAAACCCGAACATGCACTGCCAGTTTGGAGGTAAATCCAGAAATGAACAGCTTATGATCTCGAGAGGGGAGGGTGAGGGGTTTCAATACTTATTAAAACATTTGTTCCCCTTAGTCTCGGTGAGCAGTAGTTTGTTTACCTCGCACCACTCGCGGCTCGGTGAATATCCTGCGCTATTCACCTGTACTTCTCTACTACTGTTTATTGTATTGTATTGAATATATCTTTGTTTCCCAGTCTGTAATACATTTAAACTCTTACTTTCCACATTTAACTTTTGTCGATGTGCCCGTTTTAAATTACAGACAAAAACAGAAAAATCCCATTTTTTCATTTAGCGTCCACATTATCTAAAGACAAATGGGCAATTTTTGTATTTTGTAATCTGTAGGCTGCTTAGAAAATCCTGTTAGAAATTTCTCTTAAGCCGTTTTCATCGCCAACTCCAGTTTATTGGAATGTCTGTGTCGATCGAAACTCAATAAGTTAATCTTTATTGACAGAGGTAAAAGTCGAATTTATGATGTGCTTTGTTGCTGAGTTTACTTCGGCGCATGCTACGTTTAACCTAGGTTTATGAAACAAAGTTGGCTTATTCAACAAATCTAAACAAACTTAAGCATACAGTTCCAACTTTAAAGGCAACCGCCCAAGTTTCATGTATGTTGAAACCAATTCCTCCTTTTCAAACAGCTGTTCTTTTCTTGAAAACATTTCCACAGAATGGCTCTATACTTACCATTCATTCATTGTCCCGACTTGTGCTAAAAATTGCATAAGTATGATTTCTAAGGAATCGTAACTGCTAGTATTGTTTACGTACTTGTTCTCGGCTTTCAGTTTGTTTATCACAAGGTCAAACTTTGGTTTCCATGGGGAGTTTTTCCTGAACGCGTAGGAGTAGCCGCTTTCTGCGAAGGGCGTGGTCGCCCCCACAACTTGAAGTCTTGGGTACACTCGGAGCTTCTGCTTTGCTACCACATAATCGAGCGAGAGCAATTCGCTAATAAATATATCCATGCTCCTACAAAGAAAAAGGTAGAGTTTATAGTGTTAGCAGTTCTTGTTCTTTTAAATTTTGGTTAAACCCAAAAGAGAAATAGCAGTTTCGAACTTGAAAATATTGTTTGCTATATTATAACGGTTTTTCCAGCTACCAATGCCCAGAAAAATAAAAGCGGCAGCAAACAGTATATTTTAGTCACTCTGTTACAAGGACTTGGAAAATGTATATCTTTGTTCAGTTGTCAGCTGATAAGCACGTTTGTTAGCTGTACATGTGTACAGAACCAGCAAAACATGACTTTATTTAAACATATTAAAAAATTCAGTGAGGTGTCACACCGCTGAGAGTTAGCAAAACTAGAACCAGCCAAAGCCTTGAAACTCGGTTCATGTTTGGTTTGCCTGATTGAATTTGTGTAACATATATATCACGTGACTTTAGCCTGTTTGAGTTTCAGTGTAAATTGAAAAAGGTATTTATACGATCATCGTTTCTTAAACGAACTAATTATGGACCAAAAGTATGGAACTCTCCAGCAAAAATCATAAAATTATCCTCTTTAAAGGTTTTTTAAAGATAATCTAAAAAATGAACTTCTAAGTAAATACTAATCTTGCATTCTTTGCTTCTATGCTAAAATATATAGTTATAGAACATATTCATTTCCTTCATATGATATATCTGCTGCTTTATTTGTTAGCTACATATCTGAGTTCCCGGATGTGTCTGTGCTTGCTTTCTTTGTCTGTTTTCGACCTAACACAGTAAATTAATTTAATGTGATTTGGCTTCCTATTCCTTTAACTTTATACTTATTTTTGGAAGCAAAACCCTTTAGTATTTTTCTATCCATTTTTGTATTATTAATGTTATGTCAATCAAAGAGTAAAAAAAATTGTTGTTGTTGTTGTTAAACTAAAAAAGAGAGCACATATTGGGGTTAAACAATAGGTTTGGGAACAATCAAATACACTATGCACTGTGCAGATCCCGTCGCAATTCATACGATGTAGCATTTGCAGGTTTGTTATCTGGGATTGCATTTTTTAGGGGGATGTGATGACAGTACACTTTTTTAGCTTCCAGGAGGGTCAAACGGCTTACCTCCCTGACATGTTTCAAATTACTCGTTACTTCACGAAAACATAAAAATCAAATTTTCTTTTATCAATCCTTTCTGCTAATTCCTGTGATTGTTCTGAATCAGCTAGGCGTGACATGTTCCAGAGGCCTGGGACTTACCCTTGCTGTACTCTACCCACTCCCACCGTGAAGTTCCGTACCAGGTACCCTCGGCCCTGCATGACCCGGAACATGTCCCTCATGGCGGGGTCCTCGTTTAGCTCGAAAAATGAGTCCACGTAGCTGGACTTCACCACACCGTACGTGTACTTGGGGTTCTTGCCCATCGCCTGACAAAAAGGGTTTTGGCGAAAAGTTTTTAAATTTGAATAGTTCTGCCAGCATGTCACTTAATCATTAAGGCAGCATGTATCCCAACTTCAACCCTATCCTTAACCCTTGAACGTGGGTCAAATGGACCCCCACATAGGTTTTTCTAACCTAAAGTACGAAGCTTTCAAGCAATCAAAATGAAACTTTCGCTTCTTGTAGTCAGATAAAGAGAACATATTTTGACGTTAATTGGATGACGTCATCGCTTATAACTTATGCGTTATTAGTTATGAAAACTAAAGTTCGAAATTGAAAAAAAAATAAAATTTAGGAAAGTTTGTTCTAATTCCTTCTTTCAGACTCTATTCTCAATTATACCCTTATTTGAGGCTGAAAAAGCTTGTTTTCTACTAATTCCAGTAAAATTTGCTGCAGTTTTGCGTAAAAGAATTTTTTGAAAAATCCAAGATGGCGGACATGTTGTGAAACGACTAATAGTTAAATCTTGATTGTTATTATGGAAAGTAACTAGCTAACCCAAAGCTGCTTGCATGCCCAAGCTTGATCTTTTATGTCCAACCTTTTCGAAGACCTATTGGGGGTCCAAATGACGCTCCCCCCCCCCTTTGGTTAGCTTGTTACATTAAATAGCTTGGTCGTCCGAGGATTAATCTTATCCTAACCCAAACCCAAACCTAACAACACCCTAACTCTTACCATACCCATAGGCCTAATACAAGCTAACAGTATTCTGAGCCTAAGCCTTACCACTAAACATGGCACTAACCCTAACCCTGGTTCAAAAATCTAACACTATGATAAGTAAGTTTGGGAGACGTTGAGTGTATTTGGATCGTAAGAGCTATGCGGTCTGTAGTTTAATCATAAATGGATCGCTGTTGTTGCTTTTTTACCCATGCTTTGAAACTTAGTTATACATTTCATAAAATTAGACAACTTGTTTGTGACTTTGTCTGCATTTTGGCGAAGTCACAGATAATCTTCTAAGTTAACTTCCTTCGTTTGCTACAAAAGATGCGATAGTAAGGTCTGTTTCATACAATGCTAAAGAGTAAATTATTTTGATGTACTTCATTTGTATTGTTTTCGGCGCATGAGAAATGCAGCGTTTGAAGCGGGGCTAAGTCGTTGATAGAGCATTTGTTTACTTCCTTGCTACATTGTTTTAAAAATACAATATGACCAAAGGCTTTGAACCTTCATTTTCGGGTTCATAAAAAGCAAACTGTTAAGGCACTTCTGCGCATGAGCGCAAACTTACTTGTAACAAAAAGTGATTACAAGTTGTATATTCTCACTTGAAAAAGTAAAGGAGAAACGAAGATGTGCTTATGCACCAATACATCTACATTGAAATCATGAAGCATTACCTTGAGGTCCCGGATGCCCGAGATACCAGGTGCAGTGTCGTCTGAGAGGAGGTGCGCGGTCAAGTTGGCCGTGTATGAGGTCAAGCACAGCAGGGCGAACATGGCCATGAATACAGCCATGGTTTTTGCGCTGTAGCTGCGCGGCCTCGCATTCACAAACTGATTATCAAAACACATTCCCCAGCAGTACCACATGCTACCCAGAATGGTGAAGTCATGATTGGCGTGTTTCCTTCTTTTCGTGGTGCGATAGCTTCCGTAAGGACTAAGACGGTCAGTAACCCACAACACTAATAAGTACAGATTAACCACCCCAATCATTCCTAACCAAAGTTGGGGAGTGAATGGTTCAAAAAAGGAAAAATCTATTGTCTCTACTTTTTTCTGACCCACTTTGAAAAGCAAGGCGAGACCAGCGAAAGTCCAGCGGAGAGAGAAATCGATGTACCGAGATCGCGCCTCGTTTGCCATCAAATCGATGGAAATATCGCACTTGCCGTCAAGCAATTCCTTAACAATACCATTCCACTTCTTGGTCGTGGAATTGAATGAGCCATAGTTCCCATCTGGAACAAAATACACATATGGCACAAACTGCAGCTCGCCACTAACGTGTTTTAACACATCGATGGCGAGACCAAAACAACAATACTTTATGACGTTCCTGGCATCACCTCCCACGTGTTTGTAGCACACGATCCCCTGACACGTGGCTCCTTCGTGAAGAATCGTCTTCATGGTGAGGGGAGGGTAGTCCATCACAGCAGCGCGAAGCACAGGAACACCCGTACTCGATCGTCCCGCCGTCCTTGGTTTCTCCTGGTGGTGCAGTGTCACCGTCCCATTGGTGCTGATCCCGATCTCATTCCACTGCTTCATGTAGTCAACTCCCTCCTGTAAGTATAGCAACTGATATCTAAAGCTGATATCGCCACAACTGTTTGGGATAGTATTGCTTCTTGCACTTCTGAAATCAAAAAATTGGATACTGTTGAACAAATTATTATTATTTAATTAATGGGACCGCTAAGCGTTTTTGTTTAAAAAATAATGTGGTATTATACGGAATAATACGTTTAAAGTGATCTCAAGTGATGTTATGGTATAGTGTCATAAGGGTTTGGTATGGCACTATTTGTTTATTGAACTAGGCTAAACTAGTTTTTCTTCGAATTTGCCGCTTTACCCGGCATTACACAGTCTGAAAACATATCCAAATTGAACGAGCATGCAATTATCAATGTTTTTGTATCTGCCGAGGCTAACTAATAGTCGTAATTCGGTAACGAGCAAAGGTTGCGGTCATCTTTTTTGAATAGCATTTGGTGACTGTCAACCACTGAAAATGCAACCGCAGGTAAAATTACTCCTAAGGGTCTCTGTACTGCGTAATGATGGGTTATAATGCGAAGTAGTATCTTTCTTTGCCATAAAAAACAGCGAAATTCAGTCCAAAGCAACCCACGGTTTCTCAAACTTTTCTGGGGGAGCACGCCTTCAGGTCTCCTAGAAGTTTGCACCTTCACAAACTACCCACACGCACCCCCACCCACCCCACACCTCCCTCCCCCTCACAATAAGAAAAAACTTTGCTACGCGCTTGTAGAGGCAGCCGCGTGTTCACTCTTGACTGCCTTCTTGTATCTTCTATATATGATAAAGTTACTTGAGTCTGTGGTTAATAGAAACAGCGGTTTTACTGGAGACCGTACAGTTGTTAAGGAGAGAACATATTGTAAGTTGTTATAGCTTACTCGTTGGAGACAGTGCGCGTACTATAGACATTGTGCTTTCTGGAAAATGTATCTTACTAGCGACAGTGTGCTTTACTAGAGACAGTGCGCTTGTATAAGGTACAGTGTAGTGACTTGTAATTACTGGAGTCAGCAAGCCTATAAGGGACATTGTGATTACTGGATTATGTTACCTATGTATACAGTGTACTTATTTAAGACAATATGCTTACTAGATACACTGTGCTTGACTGGAAAGAGTGTGCCTATTGAATATATTATGTTTATTAAAGAAAAGACGCATTAAAGGAATGAAAGGTGTACGGCACGAGCTGATAAAGAAATGAGAGCAAAGGAGCAAAATAAAAACAAACTTGTATCCACGAAATGATTTGAATGCGTTTCCTTAACCACTATCATACAACTAGTAAAAGTTGTCCGCTCACCTTTCCAGATTTCTGTACAACATTTTCCCTTGTTTCCAGCCTCCCGGGCCGAAGCAGTCTTTGGAGGGCCCTTCAATGACGTTTCCACTTGTTACAGTTGGTACTAATGACATCATTAATAGTTCCAAACCAACCATTAACCTCTCTGACTGGAATTGGAATACATCTTCGCTTCCTTTCACCCGAATGCCATAAATTAGGCTTGGCAGCATATAAAGATCATTTGTTTCCCGTACAATACTTTCTGAAACAATCCATAGGAATGATTCGTCTATCATTTTAAAATCCTTCGCATACCACAGCAAAGTCTTAGCTAGTCTTGCGTCACAGTACAGAAAAATCACGGGTCTTACGCTTGATTTGATCTGTAACAAAACTTGGTTTAGATGGTCATAGAACAAGTTTTTTCCATCAATGGTTATTATGTTAGCATCAAATTCATGACGCCTACTAAAGAAAGAATGAGCGAGTCCATGTGACAAATCGTCTCCGACAATGACAAAAATGCAAGATCTGCCAGTGTATTTCAAAAGTCCCCAAACAACTGCAAGTTGTTTGTCTTCTGAGGGCACTGTGCCAATAAACGTGCTGTATGTCTGCTAGATTGATAGAAAGAATGGTTTAACATGTTAGAACAAAACATTAAATACTCTTGTGTGGTCAGACACAGGCTATCCTGGCTAGCACTAACTTTGATTATAGATAAATTTATTTCGACTCGACAAATAGGTCCTGGTACTAGAGTGTAGTGTTTCAGTAGTTGAGATACACTGGGATACTGTTAACAGTATATGAAACCGGCTGATTTAGAGACTTTGAATGGAGTTCGTGTTCGCTCTTTCAAAATGCAATAACTTACGTTCAAATGAAAAAAATACTGCAAAAGCAATTTGGAGCAAACGAAGTCCCACATAAGCCTCCAAATCAGCCGGTCAGTTTAAAGATTTCTCGAGTGAGTTCAATTGCGCATTGAAATAAAAGGAAATTCGGTTTCTTTACAAAAAAAATTTCCAGAAAGGTTCAGTTTGCTTTAACTAGATCTCTTTTTTGGGGGGTGAGGTGGGGGGAGTGAGGGGCTATTGTGGTTTGTGATGCTTTCACATTCCATGTAGGGGCTATAGCATTTATCGCTTCAATGCTCTCACCGCGTCTTAAGAACGGTACAGTTTACTTAATCATTTTATAGAAAGTGAGTTGCAGAAACGTATGAAATAACACAATTTAATAAAAATTATTAAAGACACTCTATCCAAAAATTTACTTCATGTGTACGATCGCTAGTCGCTCTTAACGTTTTTTCAAACGACCATATACAAAGTATCTTTAGTATAACATATAAAATTGCGTTTTTTGGCATTAATCAGATGATTAAATCAATCTTAATTTATGTATTTAGCAATACTTATGCATAACTTATGTAAATTTTAAGGTTAATGCAAAAGTAATTTTTTTCCTAAATTTCTTTTTGTTTTATTGTTGAAGGTCCTTTTGTTATTACACGAATTGTAGCTACCGTCACACAAAAAATGTTTTTATCTATTAGTTTGTTTTTAGTTTTTTGATCAGTAGAAAATTGTTATCGGCC
>JAOBRG010356128.1:11776-27828 GCA_027574985.1 Umimayanthus nakama
GCTACCGTCACACAAAAAATGTTTTTATCTATTAGTTTGTTTTTAGTTTTTTGATCAGTAGAAAATTGTTATCGGCCGCAATTACTACTTGTGTTTGGCGAGGCCAACACAGCAATACTACTACTGTTATTTAATTGTATCTACAAGAAAAACGTCTTTCAACCATTAAACATTAAACTGCGGTTTGTGGCTAGCGGAAAACACCAAAAACGTGGGAAAGCTGAGGTCTTTATGCAGACTTCTTTCCATCAGTCGAGAAGTTACCAAAAATTTTAAAACAAAATAATTCCGTTGTCTTTTCTGTCTGAAGCTTGTTAATATTTTTGATACAAATCTACGTAGCTAGTGTGATGCGCTTACATCCCTAAACAATGCGACAGATTGAGTTTGGGCTAGCTGATAATTCGGTGCGCTCTTAAACCCACAGTTTTTGCAGGTATGTTACGAGTATGTTAATAAGGAAAAAGATTGTCTTTGCTTAAGTTGCCACCTTCTGTTAAAAATATTTTATTTGCCTTAGAAAAAGGAACATTTTATTCCCATCCGGCGTTACCCTCCATAAACACTCACTTAACACATCAAACTCTACAAATTCTTTGTAGTTCTAACGCAGAAAATGGCAGATAATGGACCATTACCAGGCGAATTTCAAACTTTTTAATGTCAAAAAATAATTGTGTGGATAGACAATACAAAACAAAGAAAAGAACCTGGACATGCATCTTTCAGGTTACTGAATAGCTTCCGTAAATTGCCGAATGCTACTGTAAAAATTTAAAACTTGAAATTTTATAAATTGGCATACTTCGAAGTTCGGCAAAATTAGTTCAAGCAATTCCTATCACCAAAATTTGACGCAAATACTTTAAAACAGCATACTGAAGGTATTCTATCAGAGCAAAACGTTGTGGCTAATACCTTCTCTTCATTCTTCCTTACCCAAATCAAATCCAGATCAGAACTAGTTTGAATTGAAGTTATGTTTCAAATATTCAACCAAGCCTTACAAATAACTAGTAAATTAAAAACGAAGATTAAGTTCCATTTGCAACTCTTGAAGCTACACTTTCATTTTTCTGATTTTTGGAGAAGATGCATGGCCTGTCGTGACTGTGACAAAAAGACTACTAAAAGAGAAAGAGAACAAAGCATACAATAACCCAAGAAATGATTAATGAATCGATAAATGACTACACCAAATAAAGACATTTAACTATCGATATGATTTAAATTATTTACATGCAAACTGTAGTCATGAACGTTATGCAGTTTTCATAATTTTCAAGTGGCAAAATCCGATAAATACTCGTACTGTATTTATGAACACAGTACCCAGACATTAGGTGACAATAATACTTAGCTTTAACTTGTAAAAAATTTAAGCAAATCTAGAAGTTTCTAAAAAAGAGGAGGGGACGCTGTGATTCACGTGCATTCACGCAGCAATCACATCTAAACGGGTGAGAAATGTTTCTATCGTTGTTTTGGTTGCCGGGGTTTTGATATTTGCATATCGCAAAGATAAACGAGTTCAAAGTTATTGACCAAAGCCTTCGTTTGTTTAGTTTTATCTTTCAGCTCTTTGCATGAACCAATATACAAGAGATGTTTGCGTTAGCGAGAGAAGGTTGAGCGCTGCAAACAATCAACTTGTAAACGGGGAAACTCAAATCCCATTTTCTTTACTCGTTCCTTAAGATTTAGTCCGCTAAGAGGAACTTTGTGTAAAACCAGCAATCGTTAAAAGTCAGAACGCTCATAAGCGGCATAAATTGAGATTAGATAACATTAGCACCTGCTCTGTCTTAAAAAATTACAATTTCTAATTAGTAGTTGAGGTGTTCGGCCAATCAACGAAGTATGTAAAAAAGTTTATGATAAAACTAAACAAAGTCGTAAATACGTTTCCTGTTGTTAAAATAATCAATGATAATTCCGAAACTTATCTACGGTAGTAAAGAATGGTTTTTGTCCTATTTTTACTTCTGTATTTAAGTTGCAAACTTAGCCGTTTCTTAAGATTTTTTTTATGTGCAAACAAGGCAAAAGAAGTAGAACTTACATCTACATTGATTCAAAAATAAACGAAAATGTTGGAGAGAATCATATCAATTCATTTCAACAGTTCTGGTTGTTTTTGCTTGCTTTGCTTCAAAAGTCAAACCGATTTTAAAGAAATAGTGTTTTTCTTAAGTTATTCCAAAGACTAACGCTAATTTTTTGAACAAACGTTTTGCTTCGATCAAACTTTTTCTCAGTTTAAATACAATGTCTTGCTTTCAAGACAGCCCTTCGCAGCAAGAGAGCTTTTTGTTATGACAGATTTTACCCAGTATGAAATTGTTTCTAGTAATATGGACTAAACACGGAAACAATATTAATATTATAAATCATTTTGCCTCGCAACCTTACTAGGATCTAGGTGTTAAAGTTGAATGGCAAGACGCTCGACACACTAATTGAATAATTTTGTTTGAGAATATCAAGTTCAGTTGAGGTGATATTTGTTCATATGAACAATACAGTTATAATTTTCCTTTACATTATGCAACCGGCTAAGTTCTTCGTACTATGTTAGTGATACAAACGCAAACAAAACTTCACACTTCTAATCCTATTGACTTTAACCCCGTTCTGAGTATGATTCGACGCAAAAAGTTACTAAATAAAAATCTTTTGATTCTTCGATTATGGCGATGATTAGGATACACAACACTGGAGTATCAAAATTGGAGAAAAAGTGGCTCCCACGCCTCTTGTAAAATGACTTCAACTTTTTTTAAAAAAAGAAAGGTAAAACACTTACTCGTTCTGATAGCAGGGGATTGTCTGTTAACGTTCCAACCACTGGAATACAGAAATGTGAGGCCAGAGATGCAATAAACTGTGTTTTCTTTGCGCTCGTCGTGTGTGTGATTATCGCTGTCACTTGTCGCTTGAGAATCCTTGAACAAAATAAACTTGGAATCCTCGAGATTGGCTCTTCATTGATATATATTACATCGATGTCCAGCTTTACTATATCAGTATACATATCGTAAAAGTCTTTGCTAAAATTCGATACCAACTGAAGTAGCGCTGTCTGAAGTCTTGTGTTTTTCTCGTCTATGAAAAGGCCAATTTTTATCGTTCTCGCCTTCGTTTGACACCAAGTTAACTTCCAGCACAGAACAAGTGCTATAAACAAACCAAGAACGTTGATAAATTTGCGTTTGCTCATCAGCATGCAAAGAATAATATCCCCATAAAATTGTTTGATTATTTCCTCAAGAAACAGCAGAGGGACAAGCTTGCTGTTGATCTGTGGATCCAGAAATCATTTCAAACACACCAACTTGTCCGAAACCTTTGGAGGAAGCATCACCTTGGTCTTGTCTTTTCCAAAACTTGCTTTGCCATCGCTTACGAAGATATTCCTGAAAGCAGGGACAGCTACAGTGATACAAACTTGATGTTAGTTGCTAGACGATATTATATGGTGCTCAGTCTTTAAAGGTCACCCAAGTCGTTGCTAATCAAACTACAAAGACAATTTTAAAGAACCTAATAAAAAACCACCGATACTAGGAAATTATTCTAACTTCTATTGTACATACGTTTCAAGTGTGGTCAACTGTTAAGGAAAATCAAACTTTCCGTGTAGACCAAGCCAAACTGATAATTTGTTGACAAAGACACGAAATTAGTACCAAAATGAAGATAGGGAAATCCATAGCGTGAAGAACATTGCGTGAACGAAAAGAAAATATGACTGTATCCAGTCCACTTTCAATAACAGGTCACTATTAATAATAGTACAGCTTTCGCACAGCAGCTAGTGTAAACATGACAAAAAAGCAATAAGCAATTTTTTTATTAAAAATTCATCAGATCGGAATGAAGTTATCGACCACAAGATATATTTCAATACTTTGGAAAATGTAATACTCTTTTATAGTACAAAGATCTGCTGCGATGCGGTCATGAAATGCACGTTGCTCGTTCAATGCATTTCTTAGCTATGTTTTCTGCTGTATTCATGTGACTTGCCCCGCTTTAATGGTTTCTTCCAAGACAAAATAACATATTTTTACCTGCCCCTCCTAGGTGGTAGTCAACCAAAGAATGCCGCCGGTTGTCTCGTAAATAGCAATGAGAAACGGTAGGAACTTGACATCGAATCATCTACATCTAGATTCTACAATTTTAAAACAAATCATAAATAAAAATTTGTAGTGACTGGACAAAAAAAAAGCGCAATTAGAATTACGAAGTTCGGTAACTACCGTTTGAACTAAGCCAAGACCTCTACAGCAAGAAATCACTGATAACTACGATCTATATTCCCGATACAAGTTTTATTGGTTATCTTTACACTGGTTCAGCTAAGGATTATATCGTCCTTTTTAAAAATGATTTCAAAAAAATCTTCTTGTTTTTAAAATACATTTTCCTTTTATTTTATTTTTTCATACTTTAGCTATTTTCCGTGTTCCTATTGCATGATATATCACTTACTTAATATTTGTTATGTATTTTGTCTTTATTCAGTTTTTACTAATTTAGCCTCAGTTAACATCTAGTTAAGAGTATTATTCTTGCAGTACAGCCGGATCAACATTGTGCAGTTCGATGACTTACTTCTCCTATAGTTCTAAAAGTCTTTAAAAGCATTTGAACGCATATGCCGCGTCTCCTAGGCAAAATATCGAGAGCCCGGCTTGACACATTAAACTCTAATGCCTACAACATTAAAGAAAACAAATTTTGTTTCAGTATTTAGTCAGGAAATATTTTTCTGACAACAACAGTATTTCTTACAAAACCTGTGATTATCTTACACCCAAAGCCGCCCTAAGATATTAAAACATTAGTTAATATGTAATCATAAACTTTGTTCATCTTGAGAAAAGCGGTTTTCAACTACCAAGAATAAAGTACAAGAAAGTAAAATACTTACACAGAGCGATTACCACTATAGTATGACCCTTCTGTCAACTCTCAGGGAATATAGTGCATCGTTTCGATATCTGAAAAAACAACACAGGTCAGTTTGCTGTTGCAAGATCATCACTATATTTTTAACCCAGTTGTTGTGTTAATATTTATTTTCTGACTTCTCGACGTACTGTCGGAGCGTGTCATGAGGAATAAACAGCTCACTAGGCATTTTCGCAGATTATTAGAGCTTGGTGTTGAAAATTAAAATAAAGCCTGGCTTGACAGCTGCCCAGCGGAGCATGGTGAGAAACAACTGCCTAATGGGTAGTTAATATCTTGCTCTCCCAGCTAATACATTAACAACGATGTTTCGTGGTCGATTCGTAGAAATTAGAGACTGGCAAAATGTTCTACGTTATAATTGGTTGAGAACACGGTAATCAAATGTAAAGAATCCAAATCAGTACAAAAACTTTCATCACAGTGCTAAAAACTACCTATTACTCTGATTGGCTAAGAGAGAAGCTGGCGCGTGAATGGAGTCTGGGTACAAACCTCCAACCAACAGCTCCTGCCTTATAATTGTTGCTTCAAACCAAATCTGGGAAACATGTTTTTTTCAGATGTGTGCGACCTATTCGAACCGCTTGTACCTAAACTTGCCCATCAAGCGTCTGTTAAAGATGAAAACGGGTTGTGTTCGATATACCAAATGATAATATGCTATGAGTTGCTTCACAAAGAACGCAACAACGTACCATCGCTTTGAAACAATAAACGATGACGCCTTACTTGGTGAACCAAACATCGCCCTTGAAATCCCCCCCCTCCCCTCTGTTTTTATGGTCTTAAATTTTTGCCCCTTGACCAATTGCCAAACGCTTTTGCAAAACTGTTCCTCGACAACAAACACACTTTTGACAATAATTAAGTGACGTCATCATTGATGACGTCATCATACTAACTACCCGAAATCAGAGTTTGCTGTCAAACTTTCTATTTTTGGAATATAATTTTTTAAAAACTTCCAGTTATTTATAATTTTCTACTTATTTCATAGTTGGCATGAAGCGGCTAATTAAGTGACGATTGTTACTATGCAAATTAATTAGTAGCTCATACACTAATAGCATGCCAAAGGGCATGTGCATATTTTTAACCGTTTCAAAAATCTGTTGGGGGGGGGGGAGAACTCAGCCTTTAAATACAATCTTCTTTAGAACGATAGAGCATTTCCAGTTGTTTTGATTCAAAACTATGTTTTATTTCATCGCACCAAACTTTCAATGTAAACCGTTGGTACATGGCTGGTCACAAGCTATGCAAACTCGTGCTTTTAAAAATGTTTTGACGAGACGAATCATTAAAAGTTTAACATAGACTTGTGGAAGCTTTGTAGTTTTTACCTGCCGCAGTTTTTTTGTAAATCTGTATCGCTATTACCGCGCAATATCTCGGCTAAACTATGATCTTTCTCCAAAATTCCGATAAGCTGCATTTTTTATGAAGCCGGCATTTTAAGATCAGAGCATGAACATTTTATGTTTCAAAAAAATAGTATGATTGTACCTCAAGAATTCAAGTTCTCGGTATTGTACAGATTAATGCAGGCATTTTTTTAATCAAAATTGTAAATCCTAACGCAAATTAACTTTTGGTTACAAATTTTAAGGTTAAATAAAGTCTTATCTATCACACTTGCTGACTGCCATAAAAGTTTAGTTAACCAATGGTAGTTTCTCAGTTTAGGGGGTCAAATGAAACGAAGCATTTTTTTCAGTTTTAAAGCTTTTGAAGCCAGATTTTCAGATGTATTATCACTTGACACCTTTAGCACAAAAGAATTATGTTTTCCTATGATGTTGCCATGATAACCAAAAGAGTGAACCCCCCGATGGTGCAAAACCACACCTCGTTTTTAAACACACTAGTACCCTAACAAAAGCTTACAGTATGAAGGATGTTGATTTATTCTGGTCCAGTGACTTATTACATATTTAGACGCCTAAGAATGGATTCAGCCGAGTTTTTGGAGAAAGCGCATTATACTGGAGGGAATCGAAAATTAGACTGTCATCAAATTTGAATTTATACAGGTACGCTCTGAATTGACGACAGCGTATAATTTCTTGAAATGATGCTGCTAATTTGTGAAGTCGGGTGTAAATTTCGGAAGTTGTTGCAAAAGCTCAAACATCCTAACATGATCCAACTTAATTTCTTTCTTTGCAATCGCCAGCTCGGCTGTTTGTTGTAGAGGCCGTTTCAGATTTTGCTTTGTTAGTAGTTAGATATTAAACTATAGTTGATTTTTCAACGCACTTTGTTTTTCTAGCAATGTGGTAAACTGCACTGAGGTGCACCACATAAACGGTTTCAAAAGTTCTGCTATTATCACCGTAATTGCAATTGTTATCAATTTTTTATTATCGTTATTTTATTAGTACTCAGTGTTATTTTTAATATTGTTACTATCATTATTATCATTATTATTATTTTATTAATAATATTGTTATTATTATTGTTGTGGATATTCATCCATCCAGGTAACTTGTAATATCAAAATGTTTAAGCTTCTCCAGAGTGTTTAAACAAATGTTTAGGAATTGAAGCTTTCAATCACTCCTGTGACCTTGTTCACCCCGAATGTGGTGCTGTTTTCGAATTGCTTTCTAGCAGTATCTTCCAGCACCACAGTCGGTGTTAACAAGGTCACAGGAATGATTGAAAGCTTCCAAAACATTTGTGAAATGTTTCTGAAAAGTTTAAACATTTTGACTATATTAATATTTTTTTTACTATTATTATTATTACTATTATTATTATTATTATTATAATTGTTATTATTATCATTATTGTTATTATTATTATTATTTTAACAATATAATAATAATAATAGTAATAATAATAATAATTGTTTTTCGTGTTTATCTAGTATAATTCTGCTATAACCTTATTTATCATTTAAGACAAGTGAAAGAAACAACAATCGTTCATATCAAATTTGTGTTGCATGCTGGGTAATCCTATCATTGACGTTGTCACCTTTCAAAATGTCGCTCTTTAACAGAGATGTTGCTCTAAAGCAATACGAAAACAGCGCTACAATTATCTGAGTAACTGTATTTCAAGGCCAATCAGAACTAATAAGAGTAAAGAGTGCCAGTACAAAAATAATGCTTACTTACTTCATTAGAATGAAGAAAGCACTCGGGAAAGAGAGAAATGAACTGAACAACAAGCTAGGGTGAGTCGTGTTGGTATAAATCTTTGATAGGCGAACGTCTTTATGTGTTTGTGCAGTTAAGAATGAACCAGGGCTCAGTTGTTTATTCGACGGCTAATTAATACACAAAACAAGATGCTCATTAAGCCTTTACTCGTGGTACAAGTGGAGACTGAAGTGAGGTTGCATTCAGTTATTTTAACCCTTGAAGCACCGATGTGTATGCAATCTGTATGTAACAAGGGAAACAACAACTTGCTGACCGCGTGGGACCGGGGACGAATCCAAAGTATGGCAGTCACTTGACCGAATCGCTATATCGCAAAATGAAGAAAAACAAAGAAAAAAGAAAAAGAAATGGAGCCCTAGCTTTGACTCGTGGTACCACGATTAATCAGCTAAGCTCAGTGACCATCACGCTAAACAACTACATATAATGTTAGCACACATCTTTTTGTTGTCTTCCGATGATAAAACTAAGCTCTGACATTGCAATTCCAGCAATTGCACAAAGCTATGTCAAAAACTTGACTGAAATGCGTAAAGAAAGTTTTTAAACTGCTAAGAAATAACTTTCTAATTTTCCTCGCGCTTTCCCGCAGCGAAATTATTTAACAAATCATTTCTTTTCCAAAGATTCTGTGCATAAAATAGCTGCAATATGTGTCTAGAACCATGTAAGTAATCTGTTATATATTGAACAGCAAAATCTGTTAGAAGTTTTAGTCATGGTTAGAAATAGAAAAGTTGTCTAAAAACATTTTTTTGAAAGTCGCTCTTCATTTGTTCTTAGGTATTCCTGGTTAAAGTTATCAAAATACAGTTTTCTCCCCGTTAGCAAAATAGTAAACAATTTAATTTTAGAATTACGAAGGGGTGATCAAACACAAGCTCAAGTCTATAAATGATTAATTAGGGGAGAAATAGATAAAACTTTAAAGTTAAATATATTTACAAGTGAATTTTTTTTATGTTTTGATAGGCCAAAAACGATAGTTTCATCGCACAGGATAAAGGGCAAGCTTTGAAGAATAACCCACAAAAATTCGGATTGCTTTAGAAAAACTGTTAATGTTTCGATGATTTATGAGACTTCAAACTTTCAGGGCGCAAAACAAAACTGATAAAATATGTTTTTCGTTCTCTTTTCCAGTTTTGAAAAACAGCTATAGCTAACAGTTCAGCAACTCCCACGCAAATGAAACCTTTATCAGCCAAGTTTCGTCCCAGTTTCCTAAAAATATTACGACTTTTGGCAAGCTCGTACTTTGTTCAGCCTCGGTGTAAGATGAAACAAGAAAACAATAACAGTTACTTACCACGTTAATCGCTATGCTGCTTGAAACTGGAAGATGTCTTCATCCGGACCAGTTGAACAGAGGTCGACTGATAGTTCTATTTGTAATCAAGCCTTAATATTTGCATTCGGACAAAAATACAAAATTTAGAAGACGCTCAATCAAACAAGCTCATATTGCCAATCGCGTTTCTTTCCTCAGGCGGTCGACTAAAGAAACAGAAACAGCAATCAGTTCGTTAAGTGATTTTCCTGTGTATTTACCTAAAACGCGTTTCTCGCGATTTCCAAGACAGAATTAAAAACCATAAAAACGTTACGGCGCGAGTTTTCAAGTTTATCGACAACAGACAAAGAGACTACCACTAAAGTACTGCGATAGGCCTATTTGCCTGTAATTCTGTACATACCTTATGGAGCGGTTTAAGAAATTAGTTGTTTTAAATTTTTGATGCCTTATCTTATCTTATCGTGACGTTTATATACCCCGCACCTGTCTCATTTGTTCGAGCAAAGTACTAACTCTCGTAAATTCATTTTACCTAGAAGACAAAGGCTTTGTTTATATGTCTAATACATATATACACACCAAGCGTACAAGTTTACTGCAAGTTTTTCAACCGAGTATTTGTTCCAGAAACGTCCTGAAACCGTCAAACGCCAGTACTTAGCATACTGAGGGTGCTTTTTCAGACAACCGTAAGTCGTTGCAGTTTGCCTCAAGAGATACCGCAATTGTACACATCGGCGTTGATTCAAACATTCAAATCTTAGATAACGAAACAATAAAGACAAATCGAACTTCACAAAGTGCAGTCATGTTTCAGGATCGTCTTCAGACGGTTCATTTTTTGGAGATTGTTACAATTAGCTTCTTTTACAAAACCATTTTTTCGTTTCGTAAATTGGTTTGCGCTCGATAAAATCAACACACTAATTAAAGGTGATACACTGAACCAACTTTAGCTTTCTGGTCGTTGTTATCTATGTTAATTGAGGATAAAAATGTAGGACGCGCGGGAAGTATCTGCCAGTTGCTCGCCAAAGACTAAATAAAGCTTAAACGATGACTGAGATACAAATGACTATGTTCACAATTATGTGAAATGAGCTGGCGTGCCGAGTGGGGTTCATTTATACCAGTAGCAAGAGAGAGTTTTGTGACTATGTTTGTAAGTGTTCGTGCTAACAAGACCATCTACATCTGTTACTGACATCAACTACGGTTTGGTGGGCCAAATTTCGACTTTCAGATTTTATTCTAAAATAATCTTCAGAATTTAAAGTGCTAAGATGCACAACTTTCAACTGAAACTGAAGTTAGTTTCCTTTTCAATCAGTGACATATTTGTTTTTTTCTTCCCGTACGATTTCATAGTATATATCATTTAGTGCGGTAACAATGAGATATGTGGTGTTAGGCCTCTTCCCTCAGTTTTACTTATAAGTACGTCTAATTGTTGGGCTTAGGCTGAGTTTTTTAAAAAAATTGGAGGATTTAAGCCTCGAATAAAGTTGTGGTAATACGAGCAACATTTTCCTCCGACATTGCTGTGTTGCAGGTTGCGATGTGTTGCAGCGCGTAGTACAACCTCACTTCTCACGCAACAAATTTGCTTCCTTGAACAACTTCTCACGCAACATATTTATCTGAAGCGAGTTGTGCTTGCACAACCAAACCATAATCCTGCGATTGGTCGATCAGGGCAGAGCAATTATGTTGAAGAGAGCCGGAAAAATCCTGACAGCGTCCTCTCAAAACCGCACGGACTGTTCAATAACTATCTCTGAGTTCAATAACAAACAATTTTAAATTAAAATAGATTTTAATATACAATCTAGAAAAAAAAGGAAACCTATGGTTAGCAGATCAGTGGTTGACGCGATACATTCTTTTATAATCGCTTTCAATTCGTAGGTTTGTGCAATCAAAACTTTCTTAAAGGTTTTACACATTATATTTATTCAAGTTCAAAAGTGCACTTGCTCTCAAAGTAAAACTGTTTAAATGATGACGGTATGCTGTCAAGATCTATAACGTTGTCCTTGGTGAGCCCTCTTTTACTTCCATTAAAACCAGTTTGGACGCCGTGTCATTGTTGAATCTCTTCGCCAGAAAATCCAGAGTTACTGTTTGCCATTGTCTGTGTTTTACATTTAAATTAAACCGGCGTTATCCCTCACCTAGCAGGCCGGGATGATTAAAGAGAGCAGTGGCAAGCTCTTGTTTCTCTTCTTATCTTACAGTTGTTTTTCAAACAACAGTCATTTCTGGTTCCACCATGTTTGTTTTTTAATACGAGCAAAAAATCAAAATTTTGTTGCAAAAAGTAGAAGCTTGTTCTACTTTGCCCAACACAATTTGGCATTTGAACACGTGACGAGTTTGTCATACGCGCAACAGCACCAATTTGCTGTACATCAATGCCGCACCTATAGTATTTGGAGTATATTTGTTATTTTGCGTTTGCTCAAACTATTAAAAACCGGGAGAATAAACGCTGACCGGTAAGAAAAGATCTAAAGACAATGCTGTACACGCCCAACACTATGAGCGATACAGGCATTTTTTGTAAGAAACAGTTAATTTTGGCCGAGCTCCATTGCTCTTAACCTCTTAGAGAAACTTCAGCCTAAATTGTTCTTAGGCTGTTCTAATTTCAAAAGTACTCATAAGAACAATAACAGCAAGACATAACTCCTAAAATTTTCCAAATATTCTTAACTTGTGATCCTCAAGCCGAATAAATCGCACTGGAATCGTATTCCATGGACCTGAACATTTAGTGTTCTTCAATGGTAAATTTTGTGTTTAGGATTCCAAATCCAAGCCTGGCTTGTTCTTACGTTACTCTTAATTTTTGGCCAAATTTGAGCCTTGAGTTTGAGGAAAATAATAAAATTTTATTAAGAAAGGTAAATTTTAGGTTTAGAATTCCAAAATACCATCCTGGATGGTTCTTACGTTGATCTTAATTTTTGGCCAAATTTGAGCCTCCTTTTTGTTATAAAAATGTTCTTATAAGAAAGATGTGTATTGCAATGACCGGCGAACATTAGCTGAGAAACAAATTACTTCCTTGACTGTGTACAGTATCCGAAAAGAATGTTCTTCTCCTTAGCCCCTGGTATTTTTTTAGCATGTCATCATTTTTAGCCTCACAGGGTTTTCTTTTTCGAAAAAAAAGAGTTAAATTTTATTTTGACGTTATAACCAATTCCCGTTGCCCTCGGGAAGTCTAAGGCCAAAATAATGTGGTAAAAGCTCTATTGCTCAAAGAGACCAGCAGAATCGGATCATGAATCGTGAGTTCCAAAGCAGAACAAAAAGCTAATAAACAGCTCTTTTAAAACTCGTGCCGTCTTAGACTAAGTTGAAACACATAGCGTATACTTCGATCTCAAGTTGTCAACTGCAGCTCATAACAATTTTTATGTTACGCCATCGTTGGACATTCGTGGCAGCAGTTTGACCAGTATTTTACCCCACAGATAGGAATGTTTTCTGGGTACAAGAGGCAATCAAGGCTAGATACATCAAAATATGCGGTCGGTCATAAGGAAACCCATGCTTCTTTCGCCGGCCGTACATTTTTATTTACTTTAGGGGCGAACTGGCCGTGCCTCTGGTACCGAGAGACGAATTTTCTCTCTTCGTGGAATTCTAAACTCTAATTAAGTGGTCGAAATATGATTAATATCGAAAATCTTTTGTGGCATACACACTGATGTTTGTACGTTTACAAAAAAAATAGATCTTGAATTTTGGTCCCCTGCTGTTTTTAAAAGCATCGCTCTAATTGCCTTCCAGAAGGGAAAACATTTCAGAGTACAGACCAATTGAATTGCTATGTTTTTCTGCGGGGGTTAAATTTGAAAACCAAACCTTTCAGGTTACTTCTCATGTACTCTAGAAGAAAATCTCCAATTAAACACACACTGTCTAGGAGACTTAAAACAGTTTTGCAAGTATGACTTACAAAGTGACGTTGGTCAAAGTGGTAGTTCCACACACCAATACTTTTTTGTCGTTTGGCATAAAATCAATACTTAAAACAAGATTTATATAATAACATCGCACATGCATTAAAAATGTGGGGACCCTGATGTCAAACGGAATGAAAGAAAAAGAAAAGTATGTTTTCGTCAACAAAAATGTACAATTCAGTTTATCACTTTCCCTACCTGTAACTGAGGACTCTAGAAGGGACGACGTTGTGCGGGTAGACAAAAGCGACTGTGCGAAACTAGAAAGCTCTCATCTTGATGCATAATGCATCATAAAATATTTTGCTTTATAAACCGAGATGTCACTATAAATCATAACGGCTGAACATTAAAACGATAAAGAAAATGGAATACATATCACCTATTTAAAACCGATTGCCTGGGGAAATTTTTAAGTACAGTTTTCAACTATAAATAATTTATCTTCAACTGAAGTTAGCGTTTTCTAGTTTTAGAAATAGAAGAGTTTCGGTTTGAAACAGTTTGTTTCCTGGTACGTCATTTTTTTTCTTAAAAGACAAAGAAAAAAAAACTTGCTGGAAAAACAACCACAACAACATAGAATTACCTTCCATTATATGATTTTTATAGTTGGAAACAAGATGGAATCACTATTACTGTAAGTCAGTACCTTTTCGATGATTTGTCGGGTTTTAACAAATTTCGATTGCGAGTACTCGTAATCGGTTAAAACTACTTGTCCCACATCCTGCCAATCGATAACACTCAACGTTAACAACTGGTTTGTTTTCAAGTAGGGAGGGAGGACTGAATTGATAGGGGGCTAATGGATTGGACTACCTAACCGAAGAGGGGGCGCTTTGAATCGAAGGTGGCCATACAATCGTAAACTATGCACCGCAGTTAAAATTGCTGCGCTTGCTTTTACGTCCATCTGTATCTGGCTAGATGTTCCAAAAGGTGTGTACTAAAATTGGACAAAAAGGGCCTAGTTATGTCGTTAAAAGGACCTACTTCAAACCGTCGTATTTTTGCCTTGCCTGCTCGAAAATTGATGTGTTTTTTTAAAAAAAATAGGAAATTGGAAGATGTTTCTGTTTCATTGCACCATTTTTTTGAACGATTTTACTACGCTTAGAATGGAAGTTGAAATGTTGTTTCCTAATGCGTGATTTGACAGCCTTGTGCAGTCATTTCCATTCAGCTTGTTTTAAGTTTAAAAACACGCGATATTCACTTGTCGCTCTCAGTCTAAATTGATTACCACATGTTAACGACTCCCAAGGATATCACGTTGTCTAAATTGATGAAGATCTCTTGGATATTCCAAGAGTCACGAACTCAGTTTATAAATGCTCCTAAAAGATAGTTCCGTTGTTGAGGTCTGGGGTCCCTCGTTATAACGGCAAATCCCGGCAGCTAGATATGTAATAGAAAATATTTCCTGTGCGAAAATGGGTTTAAGTGATGACTGTTTGTTTAACAACACAAAAAATTGACAACAGTATTAGGTATTCATAAACGTCCCAAATTTTATCCCCCCCGCAGACAGTTTTTGTTCGCTGCGAGAAGAGAAACTGACCTTTCTCAGCGAAGGCGAATAACAGCCTGCGGGGTGGCCATCAAACTACAGTAGAGTTTAAGACTGTTTCATTGTTCGCTCCCTCCCGGCGGGGCTTTACGGTGGAATGCTGCGACTTCAGATGTGCAGCTGTCTTAGTTGTTTATTGCAAGGATTTCAAGATCACAATTGCCGCGAAGCAGGATATCATTTAGTCCTGCAATGCAATACACAATTGATCGGATGCTAACAGTTTTAATCCTCCGAAGTGGAGCAAAGTAGCGCAGGATGTTTCACCGAGTCGCGAATGTGGCGAATTGAATATTCATGCTGCCAACCAAATCGGAAGTATACAGCTATTTCAAAAAAGGTTGTCATAGTCAGTAGTCCAATACTGGAACCGAAAGGAAATGTGGGGTTCAAGCAGCACAAATACTCACTACTGTTAACATTGACTTTGCAAAATATGGAATGCAGGTTCATCATATAATGCCACGGCAATGCAGTAACAGCCTTTGCAGGGGCAATATCCGTCATTATGAGTGTACCCAAAGCTCATTTCGGTTCCAGTATCGACTATTGACAATGACAACGCTTTTGTGGCGAAAGGTCTTCTGGGGAGGCTTTCGCCACTATGTCATGCCGTAGAGTGAATGAGTGAAAGCGTAACCATGTGCCGAATGAACTTCGTGAAGCATTCGTGTATTAGCGATCATTTCCGAATGGAATACGAGGGCACAACGAGTGCTTTCTCTTCGCGCGCTCGCGATCGAACCAGTGACTTCGAATGACTTCGAAGGTGAGTTTTGCCTTTTTTACTATGTATTTAAACTTTTTTGTGTCAAAAACTAGGCACATCTTTCAACGCATTTGTCAAGTTTGTATTTCTAAAGAATTTTGCAGATTTCGGGGCGCTTTATGAGGTTTGTTTGCAAGAAAATGCTCGTTTGCATCACCAAGTTTATTCCGCAGATGTCCTGTCCGTACACAGGTAGCCCAAGTTATGGATGCGAATTATTTTCAAAACACTCTGCCGGCGGCCGTTTGCACTGTTTGATCGAGTGTCAAATTTCAGTAGA
>JAOBRG010356129.1:0-12988 GCA_027574985.1 Umimayanthus nakama
TCATAACAAGAATCAAGTTTTAAATAAGAGCTGTTACTATGGCAACAGTTTGTTTCACAACATGTTCACCATTTTGGCCGCCATCTTGGATTTTTCAAAAAATTGTTTTCAGCAAAAATACAGCAAATTCTCTTAAAGTTAGTAGAAAAAATGTATAAAAAGCCTCAAATACAAGTATAATTGAAAATAGAGTGGAAAAAAGGAAATTAAAGGTCTTTTTCAAAATGATACAGTTTTCAATTTCAAACTTTAATTTGCATAATTAATTCTGCATAAGTTATGAGTGATGGCATCATCCAACTAGCATCAAAAGATGTGTTCATTTTCAGACTGCAGGTACTGAAAGTTCCTTTTGATTGCTTCAAAGCTTCAATTTTTAAGAGGGCAAAACCTATGGGAGATCCATTTCTCCACCCCCCCCCCCCCTTGGACATTCAAGGATTCTGATGTATTCATAATTGGACTGCAAGCACTGAAATTTCATTTTGATTGCCAAAAGCTCCAAATTAAAACTTTTGGGGGGAGGGGGCGATGGTTATTTTGATCTCTTGGGTGTTGTGTTCTTCCATTGCAAAGAATTGAAATGGGACTTTTATAACTCTTATCTTGTATATAATGAATGCAGATATAAAGCTGAAAAAGTAGTTTAATGACTCTTTTAAAACTTATTCTGAGGGGAACCTTAAAACAAGTAACAGAAGCTTTACGAGGTAGCCCCAGTCGACAAGCTTTCACTACAGACAACCAAGTTGATTAATCTTGTAGCCAAACAAGCAGCCCTGCATGTTTTTGTACACACAACAGCTTCTACTGCTGCATATCAGTACACCATTAAACAATTTAACATTTTCCACTTTGACAGCTGCAATGACAGTAGTCTGGAATGGTAGCCTAAGCCTACCAGTTTTCACCACAGCCAACCAAACCAATTCAACTTGTGTAGACAAACAGAAGTTTCATCAATCAAATTGGCCATGGCCCCCTTTATTTACCCACATTGATGGTTAATTGAATTGGCTTCTTAGTATAAGGATTTTACTGTGTGTAGCTATCCCCCCTACCCTGTGTACCAGAGGCAAACAAGCTAGATGTTTATAAAGTAACATTTGGTCTTTGGCCTCACGCTCACTTCGCTGGCCATATTTCGTAATATATAGGTAAGAGTGAGAGGTTGCCTCTAGTACAGATGGAAATCCTCCAAGCCTGTATGCCATCTTACTATTAACTCTTCCTATGAAAAATGGATGTATAACCACGCCAGGCTATCCAATCTCCATAGGGCTTGAAATTGGGATAAAATTTTCTAAGTGGCAAAAATGCCTTTTGCTTAGGGAGCAGGGGGGCCACTATGCCCCAAGGAAATTTTTAAAACTAAAGGCTCTTAAATGCCATTTCTGGTGTTCTAACACAACAATTTCTGTCAAAAAGCTATGGTAATTTGATTGCTATTTTTGTATTTTTGGGACATCAGAGTTAAGTGTTCTGCATTTCGACTTCTTTTATGAGAGTTTGATGAAAACATCACATTATTAGTCAAAGTGGGATTTTTGCTGTCCCGATCCCATATTGGTCTGGATTTTTGGTTTTCAAGCAAAATAGGGGTAATCCCAACGTAATCGGGATGGTTGGACAGTCTGCCATGCAGGGAAGGGGGGGGGGGCAGTCGGGCAGGGGGGTTGGTGTTCAACCAAAACACTCAAACCTAAAGACCTTGCTTATGATAATTCGAATCCTGTTATACATTCATACATACATACATACATACATACATGTTCATGACTTTGAGCTCATTTTTCACACATTTCTTTACAAAAACATGGAGTTTTTATATCCTACTTGAGAAAAGCTTTCGAAGTCACAACTTTTTGTACCCTTGTAAACTTATGACCAGAAATCAAGAAGGTCAAAAGCTAAACGTCACGCAGTCATCATTACTTCTAAACTGCCGCAGCGCCGCAGTGCCTGCGCTTTGTACGACATCGTTTTATCTGTTTAAATATGTATGTTTGTTTGTATCTATGTGTGTATGTTTGAATGTATTTACTTACGTTTCTTTGTTCTAAAACTTCCCGATCGTTCCCTTTGTCATTCGATCAAAGGTCAGGTAGGAATTTCACATCAATCAGCCGCCCAGCTCACCTACAAACATTTAATCACACGGTCACAATGTTTACCATCTCGCCGTTACTTCCTGTGCGTTCTGTGTCCTCGATGTTTGTGTTCGTATTTTCTAGAACCTTTAAACCGTGATTATTCGGTTAGATACGAATCCCTTCCAACTCAATTGAACTCTTCTTGCCGATCAATGGACGATGGAGAAAAGCGCGCGGTGGGAAGTCATGCGTGCAAAATGATGATTGACGTGACGTAGTTCCTGGTGTTCCTTTCACTTGTAGTCGTATATTGAATGCGACTTCCACGGGCATTGGCAGCAGAAAAGTCGAGTTTCAAATCAGAATGGTTTTTCATATTAGTGCAGTTGACTCAGATATTTAACCGGAACAATCTTTGCATCACCATGGCAAAGTGGGACTCTAAGAACCTCGAGATCCGCAGTAAATCTGTGGAACAGACACTAGTCCCACTAGTAACTCAGGTACTAAACTGTAATGGATTCGGTTGTCCGTTCGGCATGGATAACCGCTACTGCTAGGCATTTTACACAATACCGAGTTCCTTCCGTTTTGAAACTTAGATTTCCTGCCGGCAGGCGATTTTTCTTGAAAGCTTGTCCCTAACTTATCTGCTGTTGTTTGATTCTGCAGATAACAACGCTTGTAAACCACAAGGAGAAGGGCAAACGAACTCTTCGAGCGCTTGATGCCATTCGAGTGGTTGGCCAAACTGTTGAAAATGCTGTTCAGAAGTTTGTTGATGTTGGAGAACAAATTGCTGCGGAAAATTCGGACATTGCCTCAGAAATGCTGGAAAGCTGTGAAGAAGCGAAGAACGCTGGTCGAACAATTTCATCTTTGACGTCTGTTAACACCGACAGAGGTGAAGACTCCGAACCGAATTCTTCCGAGAAATCTGAACTTGTCCGTGCAGCGAGATCACTGCTGTCAGCTGTGACTAAAGTGTTAATACTTGCGGATTCTGTGATGATCAAAAGACTTGTTCTTGCGGCCAAGAAGGTAAGACTGTTATGTGCTCGTCATCTGTTGACAGTAAAGTTTAATCAACTCCTATGCTGGTGTTAATAAAGTTTGCTGTGTCCCTGATCGTCAACTTGACTGTGGAAGAAGGGTTTGTATTGTATCCCAGGCTTAGAGGTTTTTAAAAATATATATAACTTGCTGAAAATTTTCAAAAGAGATCACCAAATTACGAATCGTTTTTTGATATAGGGTACGCGTGTTTGTAAATTAGAATTTTTAGAAAAAATTCCGTAGTTGATAATTACACGGGACATCAACTTCCATGACATGACATCAACTTCCATGATGTAAAAAAATGAACTTTCTTCGAGTTTGTCCTATTTTAAGAGTTCCTTTCTATTTTTTTTTTTGTAATACCAACAGCTGTCGTAGCTAAATACAGGAATGTGGTCTGTACTAAGGAAATTATTGTCTGTAAACTACTGCCAACTGCAAGCTGGAAGCGTGCGTAGTCGATTTAATCTCTCTGTTGGGGTTGTTGTGTAATCTACAATCGATTTCGACAGTTGTCTAGATTATCACATGCGTTTAAGTTTCCTAACATCCAGTTACTTATGTAGAACAACAGTCAGAGCTTAGTAAATCTAAAACAAAACAACGTTGTATGCTTTTGATTAGTAGACAATGTTTACTTCGACTTAAAGTTGCAGCCCGTGCGACTGTTGTAAAGGCTGAGGCGCAAAATTATTCCGCAAATTATGAACTGATGCGGCTACAACTGTCAGTTTGTTTGCAGGCGAAAGGATAAACAGCAAGCTTAACTACATTAATTATTGTGTTGCGAGCGTGTATGCCCTGCTTGTTAGAGTATTAAACGATCAAGCTTTTACAGTATACGTATTTAAAAACTTAAAGTCTTATTAAAGTATCAAAACCGTGTCCTTCTATCAAGTGGACTATGTAAATTGTAATGCAATCACAACTTCAACTTCAAAATTTCTTCGGAAGTATAGAACCAACGGTAATCATTGCTAGTTGTTAGTACTGAAATATTGATGTGCAGTAAGATGTTAAAATCGTTTTCTTAAAAGACGACTGTCGTGATAATATTCCAAATTTTTCTGTCATGAGCTGCATTAGTTTTGTGTTGGTATTAGCTTGACAAGGTCAAAAGGTCACGACCGATCACTGCAAGTTATTCCGTCGATAGAATCTACTGAACTTCACAATTCCAGCCCAGCTCAGAAAAATGGCGAGATATTGCTGTTAAACTATGATATTTGATTAGGCAACTTATTTATTTTCTTTGTGGAACCATAATAGTTGTGAATTGACCAAAACATTTTTGGAATCTTTGGGGTGTCGGGTTTATTTACTATCGGACGTGAATTGACTGGTCACACGATAAAATGCGGTATTTGTTTGGTCATGGCGTGAACAGCGTTCCGATACATTCCACGCTATGTACAGTTTGTGCTCAGTTGCATCTGGTGACTAAAATGTTTTGTCTCTCTTTTAAGATCAGGGATTGAAGTGTTGCTATTGAAGTTTAATATTTAAGTACTAAGCATAGCGATTATTGAGAAAGCTGAACCCCATATGGCTATAGATGTATTTTTCTCATGTGGTTGATATGTGGCAGGCCAGCCAAGCTTCATGTAATTGTGATCATGTAATGAGAGTCCCGCGTTTTATTCAAATTTCACACACAGGTTTTTCATACATTTTTTACAAGTTCATGCCTTTTCATTTCAGTTGCTCACCATGCATTTCTTTAAAATTGTGGCAGTTGCAACTCAGATTCATGCACTTACTTGCTTTACCTGCTATGATGTTGGTGTATCCAATTTCAGAAGGGAATTTTCAGCCAGGATTATTTGCTAGACCAAAAAAGCAAAATGACGCAAGGTACCTGGCATAGATTGGATCTGTATAGCCAAAGCCAAGAGTGGCAGTAGGGTTTACTTCAATCTATTAAGGGTTTTTCTACCATATACATAGACCCCAAGTGACCAGTGCCATGTGGGTTTGACCCACTGCGACTGAATAAGAACCTGCGTTTGTGTTCAAGCTCTGTATTTTTGATAAAATCAGCCAGTTCCTTAAACAAGAAATTTGTCTCAAAAAGCTTGAAATGGCTATTTTAGAGACTCTAATTTTCTAGAATTTTTGAGGGGGGAGGGCATATCTCAAAAACCCCTTCAGCGCTCGTCAAGCACATATGACCAGCACAGAGGCTCTCAAACTTGGGTTCTATGGATATATCAAAAGCTGATTGTACAGTGTCAGTAACCCTTCCTTCTCCCTTCCATCACCTGAGCTAGCCCAAGTGAACATATCAAGTGTTATTTTTTTGTTTGCCATCAACTTATTGTGGTTTGTGGCAAGTGTTTAGAGAAACATCCATTCAGTGAGAGAAAATGTGAATCCTATCAAACCCACAGTTGGTGGTTATTAGGGGATTTTTTAGTCGACGGCTTGCTGCCCAGATATCCGGCAAGATTCAGCCACAAACACGTCTGTTTTTCACTACGCAATGTACTCTACTTGCTGCATTAGTACCCAATTGTACACGTTATATTTCCTTCTCTTCTTTCCTCTGCCAATAAAATAAGACCACAAGATAATACACACAACCGCTCATCAACCATCACCTCCACCAACATGAGCCCCCACACAGTTTATCCCCTGCAATTTACCAATCACAATTTTAAACATCAACCCATAGGCATAGCTTGGCAGGAAGGCTAAGTCCCTACTTGTACCCGGCACTACACAATGACCCTTTCATCCACAACCCAAGTTCCTCTACACAACACATTTCCCACCCTCCAACACGTCAACTTGGGAACCCTAAAAGCACAACACATCCACGTGTAAATACAGTGTCATAATACACACTCAGCCTGCTCACAATTGTACCGGATGCTCAGAGACAGATAAGATAAAACAGACACACAGGCCACTCCCCCCAGCTAACACCTGCACACACCACTATAAAAGCAACAGCATACCAGGGTTAGCCCCCTCTCAACTCAGCAAGCTGAAGAAGATAACATAGGTACCCTTCCTCATTACATTTCCCCTCCTAGCTTTAGCCATCTTGCACACCCACAACCTCGACTAGATCATCATACCATTTCTTCCCCGGTTGTATATGCGTATATACCCCCTTAGTTTACCCGTCATCAACTCTAAAATTCAACCTACACACAACAATACTCATTAACATGAATGAGGGGCTCGGCCTTAAGTGGGCTGTCATTAGTATGGGGTATACGAGCTGAAACTAATGACAGTATTGCACCCACGTAAGGTATCCCACTGATGAATTGTTGTTTGGCTTTTACACGCACTATTTTCACTTTTTGGTGTTTCACCCACCTATATATTATAACAACGACCAACACAACACACGTCAAGACTTTACGCTATAACATACTCTACATAAACAGTACAATATGACACATATTTTCTACCCATACCCCCACATATCGATATAACAAAGCCCTCCATAATTTACCTGTCCCTTACACACTAGATCTTTATAATATCTTTTATTCACTTTTATCAGACATGACCCCAAGTTTGTTATAATAAATATATATAGCTTACCCGACCCCTTTCAATATTACCAGAGCACACCAGCATACCTACCATTCATTAATCAACATTAGGCCATACACTTCTACATACACAGGCTCACTACAGTAACAGATCCGAGGGATTGTGGTCCGATTAATTGCAAATAGCCAAAACAACTCTCAAAATGCTTTTTTCTTTATTTTGCAAGTCCTTCAACACATAAGAAGTCATCATTCAAGAAATAATTTAGACCAGTTGATTAAGATGTATATTAATAATGTTTCAAACCTTAAAGTCCTTTCCTTATTGGTATGTATTTTGCCAATGTGTTATTTAAGACTTTTATATCATTATTAGAAAGAAAGTCACCCAGTTGAATGTCAAACTATTTACCAGGGATCAAACCCCTATAATTCGCTAACAGTCAAAGTGTCAGCTATAATACAGCAAATTGCTGTGCCCTTACAACTGTCTGAGTTTGCTTAACTTGTTGTCATTACTTCCTCAAAGTCTGCATTTCATGTAAACAAATAATATGTTTACCATAGCAGTGTTTTAGCTAGGCCAAAATGACAGGGCGCAGCGCCCTGTCATTTTTCTGTGTGCCCTGTTGGTTCCCTCCAGCGCTCTGTTGCTTTTTTGTGATCCTGTTCATTGTCTTAATGAAGATTTGAGGTAAAAAAACCAATATTTTGAGGTTTCTAGGCATATTGATGATCTGCAAATAAGGGTGCCTGGCCTGTTGTTTTTTAAAGCTAGCTAAAACACACTGTGTAGCTTTATATTGTTTTTTATAGGTGGATGAAAGGCTAAAAGAACTGGAGAAAGTGCACAGCTTTACAGAATTTGTCCAGGCATTCAGCCAGTTTGGTGCTGAAATGGTAAACTTAGCACACCTTTCTGGAGACAGACAAAACGTGAGTGTGCAGTTCTGAATGTTAGCTCGTTCATAAATGCAAAGATGAAGTACACCAAACTCACAAATATGCTACTACACAGATACATTCAGCAGCATGGAATTGAGGTATTTTAGGATGCCTTGGTAATATTTCCCTTGTGAGTGTCCAAAAATGCCTTGCTCTTGTGCGTGACCCCAGGTTAACCCTTGCCACTGCCATTATAAATTTGGCATATAATTTTAAAAATGTTAAAATAGTGATTGAAATAATCATCCTGCATATGTGTGAAATTCCAATGTGCTACCTGGATGTGGGATGATATTGGAGACCTTGATTTATATAGAAAATGCAACAAACTGCAATAACGTTAGGATAAAAATTCATTATGTTAGACAGACCGAAACCCATCTATTAGTTTCTGATCAGTTAGTGTTGGTTTAAAACCTCAAAACAAACAGAGATTGCTCTTCCAGGGTGACAACAAGCATAGTGGAAAAACCGTGTGTTTCTGACCAAGTTTTGGGTTGCGACCACAAAACATAGATGTTTTTTTGTTTTTCATAACAGGAATGTATATGCCATTTGTGCACTTCAATGGCCATGTTGTTAGACAACAATGGCTAACCAACATGGCGTCTGGAACTTTGGATTTGTTTTCAAAGTTAAATCTCTAATGCAATCTCCATTTTGCTTTAGATAAAAGTAAGATTCTCGTTCAGTAGTGTGTCTGTCCTAAACACTTTTTTGGCACAGATGACAATTTGAGAAGATGAGTTAATGAGAAGTTCAATACCTATGTCTTTCTCTTAAAAGTGACAATTTGTCATTATTTGCTGCCATACTTTTTTCTACTTTGTTTAGGATTTAAAAGATGACAGTTTAAGAGCAGAAATGTGTGCTGCGAGAGCTGTTTTGGAAAAGTCAACAATGATGCTGTTAACAACTTCAAAGGTAACTCAGTTTCCAATACTGGTAGATACAAACAGGGCCATAGCCAGCGTCAGGCTGGGAGGGAGGGCAACTCCCCTCCTCCCTAATTTTTGAGTCTAACTATGGCCCTGACAAAGAAATTCAGATATTGAAAGCCATCCCTCTGTAATGAACCATTTACTCTCAAAGTAAAATCATTAAACAATTGTGCTGTGCAAACTCTGAATTTGCAATCATATCTGGGCTCAACAACTTAGCTTGCTTCTTTGTTAAACAGAGGTTCATTGTTTTATTAATCAAATGAGTCCAATTTTTGTCAGTTCTTGAATCAATGAAAAAGGGGTTAAATGGTTAAAGTTGGCTTTTAAATCCACCTTAAACATGATTTTTGGCGGCTCATTGATGCGTTGGGGTCAAAAGGACTTGGCTTAAGATCGCTAGACTACAACTAGTGTATAGTGTTCATGTTTTTAAAATGTTCTAGTGTACCAAGGAGTTTTTTCGAAACACTTGTCACATATCTGAACAACCCAATTGAAAAATAGAAAGTTTAACATTTCACTCCTTAACTAGTAATCATAAAAGGCATAAAAGCAATGGTCTCATGAAGCAGGCATAACCTTTTAAATCAGCATTGCTGTGTTCAATTGCAAATCCATCTATGATCTAAGATCTTGGTGCTGCCAATCCTTCCCTTCTCCCCCCCCCTGCTTCCCCTCTCCCCCAGCCCAATTATGTTCCCTGAATCTGTGAATGGTAGTCTGAGTTCCATTCAGTGTCCTAGTTGCTCAGTACTTCCTCATGGAATGCAAGTTACAAAAACTAAGGAAGAGATGTTGCATTGCAGACATGCCTGAGGCATCCCGACTCCCATTCAGCCAAAGGAAATAGAGATGGGGTATTTCATAAAATTAGAGAAGCAATGAAAACAATTGTTGAAGTAGTAAATGAAGGAAAGAAAGAGCGTGCTATGGATGGCTGCTTAGCAATGGATCTAAAACACTTTGAGGTGAGCAAAGTTCAGTTTTGATTCCAAAGTGTTACCGCAAAACTACCAGCACTTTTAGAGAATTTATTTTAAAATTAACAAAAACACCATTATTTCAAAGAAGGGGACGAATCTTCCCCTTCTTTCAGGCAATTCGAGGCCAAAAAATCCCAGGCCAGGTAGGCTTAACCGTTAAGGTTGTTGAAGTGAAGAGCTTCCCGTTTCTTTGGTGAGCAGAGTTGATAAAGGACGGTAATTGGCAAAATTTGTCGGTTTTTTAGGATGTAGCAAAATACTGGACACTCGCATAGGTACTTGTGCCTCTAAAAACCGAGTATGGTGGAAAAAATATATCCGGAATGTAAAATGCAACTCAATTTGACCGAAAACGCAAAAAACATTTTTTCAAGAAAATTCATCTTGTTCAAACTTTGATGAGTTTTTTTACTAAGTATACGAAGGCTGACTTATTCAAATTCTCGTAACGGTACGTATTTATTAATAAATGGCACTTTAGGGTAAACTTTGAAATCATTTACGAAACAAAAATCTCGGGGGTTCTCCAGTTTAAGGGCCGAATCAAGCATGTATTATCTTTATCGCTGTCATTTTGGAATAATCAAACCTTGAGGAACTATTTCTTTCAAATTGTCCACTAATAAAACTAAAGATTAATATAGTCTCTCCTCTTCAACAGAATACCGTGGACTCCTTTAGTAGAAGTGCTCCAGATGACAACGATGCAAAGATAGCTTTTCAAAAAGCATTTGAAAAAATAGTGTTAGACACGAAAACAGTAATTGACTCGCCACACACAAGAAAGGATAAAAGAGAAACGATAGTGGCTCTTTTGGAAAATGCTCAGGATATTGTGAATGATATTTTAGAAAAACATAAGGATAACAAGGTAGGGAATGGCTTTTACATAGGTTAAGGCTTTGTTCTTTGATAATGTAAGTTTGATGAATTGCGGTACTTGGCAAAGTGTTGGCCATCCTTGGATTAGAGGTCGAAATATGAATTACAGTTAACAGATGTGACGTGAGAATCGTACTGAAATAAAGTTGTTGTTATAGTTTTCAAAATTGAAGTACAGTTTTGGGCAGTCAGGACGGCGGATACACGCCTTTTTCACAAGAACAAATTTTGTAAAAACACCAAGGCTGAGACTTGCCTAGAAATTAAGAACAAGCTAAGAACAATCACCAGGCTGAAATTTTGATCAGAAAAGTATAAGAAAGTTTATTTAATTCTTGTACACAGAATGAGATGTACATGTATAGGAATACCTGTTAGAAAAAGCTGGGTCACCGAGCGCTGGAGGAGTGATAAGCAAGCTTGTGACGTTCGCGAACAATGTATTAACAGTTTCAGACTTTATCGCATCAGAGCAGCAGGATGAAATAACAGCAAACACGTATTTTTGGCGTCGTTTTATTGTTACGAGTGGAATTACCAGGAAGTAAAAACTATTTAAGAACAATTTGAGGCTGAAATCGCCAAAACTTAAGAACAGCCCAGGCTGAGCCGAAAGTTACTGGTTCTTATAAAAAAAAGTGTGTTATCGTTGGGCCCCGGTCTAAAATAGTTCAGTTTTTCGTGTCTAAACGTTCAGAATGGAATCCGTGAAAAACTAATCGGGTTTTCCCCAAATATGGTTCAAACTAAATGTCCAAAAGATGATTTAAGTGTAAGTGTAAGTTAGTGATTCTTCATTTTTTTAAAGTTTTTAAACTTGCTGTCTTCCGCAGTTTTAAAACCTACGACGAAAGTCGTCTGATTGCGACTCTTACGTCACTTCCGTTGACTGCAAAAGACCCCGTTCACTCTACACCGTTTTCAAACGCAAACGATACTGTTTTGTTCCGGATACGGCTACCCGTCCACACTACAACGCTGCGAAAACGGATCGTTTCGAAAACGCTCTCCAGATATGCGTTGTAGTGTGGCCGACAAGCGAAAACGATATGAAAACGATAAGTGTGAACGCGAATCGTTTTATAAAAAGGAGCAAAACAGTATCGTTTACCTTTGAAAACGGTGTAGTGTGGACGGGGTCTAAAAATCTTACCGGGTGGTTACCTGGTCTTGCTGAGTGGTTACCTAGTGACGATGCATCAATGGAAGTCACTATGGAGGTCAGGACTAAATTTTTTACCAGGGGAAGGGCGAAACTTTAAATTAAAATGTAGATTTTTTGAGCTGATGAAAAGACTAAACAGCGAACAAGAGGCGAAAAAAGCTGCTCCTTACTAAGGCTGCACTAAAATTCATTTTTTTGTAAGCATTAAAGTCATTAGTAACAAATCAGTTCCATCATTAGAAATGGAAAAAACTAATTCGTTTAGTTTTTTGAACAAATGAGCGGTCTTAAGACCGCACAAGCTGCAGAAAAAGGCTATTCTATATTTGCACTTAATTCATGTTGTTTTAAAAGTTAAAGTTATTAGTAACGAGGTTCGCTGAATCGATCCATCGTTAAAAGCGGACACTTAAGAACTCCTTAGTACACTATAACAGTGCTAATGTTCTTTCTCTCCTTGCTTTCAGACTGCCGAATCTGGAGCAGATACGCTAGATTTAGCAATCCAAAGAATTCGTAAAACATCCAAAGATCTCAAGCACGAGGTTTGTTGAATGTACGACTTACAAAGCTCACATTCTGACATTATAATTCTTAATTTCCAAGTGCAACACCACCGGCAAGGAGAAGTTTGGAGTGAGGCTTTGTTTTGAGACCCTTGCGAGTAGGTTTTGTTTGGAGACTCTTGCAAATAGATTTTGTTGAGAGACTCCTGCAAATACATTTTCTTGTAAGACTCTTGCAGGTAGATTTTGTTGGGAGACTCTTGCAAATACGTTTTCTTAGGAGACTCTTGCAAATAGAATTTGTCTGGGAAACTTTTACCAATAGGTTTTGTTATGAATTATTGGGAAAAGATTTTTTTTAGGAAACTCTTGCAAGTAAATATTTGTTGGAGACTCTTGCAAATCAATTTTGTTAGGAAACTCTTGGGAAAAGTTTTTTTATGAGACTCTTGCGTTTTTGCTTTATAAGAAACACTTCCTTACTTCTTGATGTTTGTTTTAATACTCTTAAATTGTGTCTATTTTTTTATTTCTTGTGCTTGCAGTAAAACTTAGAAATAAGGCTAGCACAAAAACTAAAGTTGGAACACTTTCAGTTTCAATGGCATGAGAGAGAGAGGTGTTTTGTTACAGGCTAAAAAAGAAACAACTTAACCATCATCGTCGCCGTCATTGTCGCTATCACAGTCATTATCATCACTATCATCATCATCATCATCACCATGCACCATCATCATCATCACCATCACCATCTTTCGCCTTTTATCATTCATCATTAGCATAAGCCATCCACAAATCATAATCGTCATCGCAATCTTTCGTCGGAACAAGCTTAGTTTTTTGCTGACTTCTAAAGGGAAAGCAACACCTTCTTCTTCTTCTTCTTCTTCTTCTTCTTC
>JAOBRG010356140.1:0-12988 GCA_027574985.1 Umimayanthus nakama
ATTGTAGTTTGTTCTCTCTGAGAAAACTTGATAACTTGACCTCGTAGAGTCATGAAGTTGCATCTTGTAGAAGCTGTTGTCTTTAAATATCATAAACGCTTAAAAGTTCTAAGTCAGGAAAGCTTTTTTTCATTTTCCCTAACAGGGAAATCGAGGCACGAGGACATAGGGGAATGGGGGGTTGAAAAGAAAGCACCTCAAAGAAAGGGGGTATCGGGACATGGGTGTTTTACTTCTTTACCCACTGCTTTGAAAACTTTCCATTTCTTCTGAAAGAAGAGCGAGCGTCTCGCGTAGAGCGGGAAGGTGTTTTGTTACATATATCCTATAAATGTGGGCTTTTTAGAAACGGGGCTTTTTTAGTTACTAAACTGAACGCATAACAGCACACCTTTAAAAAGTTTAGTGATGACATTTTTGGAAAGAGTGTGATTATTTACCCTAGTTAACTTCAGTAGTTGGTAAGTGTTCAATGCGTAAACTATATAGCTACTCGGTCTTTGAAACCTTTGAAAAGGTTTACAGACCCTTCATTCCATTACTGGAGGGCGGTGTGCCTCTCCCTTCGCGTATTTAAGCTCGTATATGTTAAGCAGAAACGCGTGTTTGTAACATTTAGTATTTGTGAAAAGCAAATACACTTTTTTTTTTATTAAGAACAAAGTTATTAAGAACAGTGAGGCTGACTGAATTTGGCTAAAATTTTAAGAAAATGTATGGAAAAACTTAAGAACAACCCCAGGCTCAGCAAAAATTTACTGGTTCTTAATAAAAAAAAAAGAGTGTAAAGTTGAAAATATAACTTAGTTTGAGAATGAGTCTGGAAATAAATCGGTTGAAAGTGAAGCTCTGTTTCTGAGTTCTTTTAAGAACTAAAGGCAGAAGGTGCAAACAAGTTTTTCGTCTTTACAAATTATTTCTAATTAACGGATTAAGTTACAGACTTACACTATTACATTGATTACATCGCGCATCGTCTAAATTGCTTTACATTGTGTTCCGCAACGCCCGTATACTCGCTGAAACAGAAAGGTAACGGTTACTTGTTTATTCATTTTTCTATGCCACTGAGAATTCAAATATTTCGCTTCCTCCAAATCACGCTGAAAATGGATTAAAAGGGATGCCGCCCAAGCTTTATAGCACTTTCTCTATATCAGACCCGAATAAGCAACCTGAAATAACGTAATCACTGATTTGGACGGGTCTCGGAGCAAATTTAAAAAAATTCTATCGTGGAGACCTTTACCCGTTTGCAGACTAAGTAGTATACACCTCTTCAGACCAGCTCGGCCCCAAGACCTTGCTCTTGTGGGAAGCTACGATTTTATATTATCAGATCTTGGTCAATGAAGTAACATACTTTTTATTCTTTCAAATGTTCTAAATTCGTTGGTGTTTAAACTTTGTTTACCAACCCTTTTTGGTATAATTTTAAACCTTTCCTGGTTGTTTTCTAGCATGATTGTAATCGCTAAATAAACAAACTTTAAAATTGCTCACGAACAAAAAGTTAAGCGTCGAGTGGAAAAAGAATAGAGAGAGCCGCCTGGAACAAGGTTAATCAATTTTACATTGTGTCTATCATGGCTTTGTTTCTGAACCATTTAGCACACACGAACAAGGAACAAAAAACATTTGACGTTGTTGAAGTTTCATACGGGTGTTCGTCAGTTTTACACAAATATGCAGAGAAAACAAACTCAAGTTGAAATGGTCACACTGCAAAAGGTTTATCGACAGGATCAGAATCTTATTCAGAGTAGAACTTCAACAAGAAAGCGTTCATCCGCCAAGAGCTTTCGCGTGTGTGACCATCAAGTCACTCGGACTGCAAAATACGTTATTTCGTTACTGTAGTTTTATACTGCATCTAAACCACATAATAGCGATAATTACAATTTTGCAGTAAGCAAAGTAAGTTATAACACCTTTTTTTCAAGGTTTGCACTGGATGTTTGCTGAGCAAAACTTGAGTCAACCTGAAATTTGCTCAGCTACCCAGTGTAAAACACCCAATATCTAAATGTGGTTCTCTGAAACAAATGCCACCAAAGATTTGACTCTCTTGTAGGTAAGAACATACAGACGAATAATTGTGACTGCAACATAGTACTGAAGAACTCCCATTTTAGGTTTCAAGAAAAAGAGGCCCACAAGACTGTTGGCGATGCCACCCGCTAAACCCACCGAATAGTTCCAGTTCATTTCTGCTCCATTTCATTATCCTGTTTTCTCTCCATTGCTCGTCGTTTACTGTTTGGACCCTCAAGGGAACTGTAAGTTGTACCACTTGCTGTATCTGAAGATGACGGACGCTTTCTAGCCAAGTGACCGCTAACAGCAGACGAAGCAATTGCTGCTGATGCTATAAGAGAACTAGTCTTGCAGTAGATCTTGCTTGTTGCCTCGTGTAAGGAAGGCTGCTCTTCTTGCATTTTTTGAGAAGTTTCCGGATCTGTAGCTGTTGTCTTTGCAGCTGATACACAGTATCTAGACATTCCAGAAACATCAGATGCTATCTCAGATGTTTCTTCCGATCCAACGTTCTCCTGCATCTGAGCAACCAAACCTTGGTTGGCAGCTGCTACTCTGATGCGCGTGCTTCTTCTCAACGGCATTGTAGCATTTTTCTCGTTATTCGATCCTTTGTTTCTTGATTTGTTAACAGCGTCTTTAGTGACAACTGCTCCATCTTTCTGAGACACCCTTGTAACAGCCTTTTCAGTGGCAGCTGTGTCCTTATTTCTTGACTGGTCAACCATACTACCACGCCCTGGCACAGCAATAGAAACGGTAGACTGTGTAATATAATCTTGTGCAGGTGACTTGGAAGATAAAAAGCCGGACCGCATCCTCTCAGTGTATTTGGTCAATCGCTTTGTGTGAGCACGCTCTCGCCTCACGGCATTCCTATCAATTTGGGTTTTGTTTTTAGTTGTAGATCCCGAGCTTCTTTGTGTGTCAACACCTTTGCTGCCACTGTTTGAGAGTTCACGAGTATCTTCATTACCTTTCCGTTTTAATCCATTTGTGGTAGTTTCATCAGTGGACTTACAACGATTAAAAGGTGTGTTTTCCACAATTGCTGCAGTTCTATCGCCCCTTGTAATTGCATCAGTTGCGGTAACCGTAGATGCTTCTGCAGCTGAAGACAAATGAGTTGAAGTCTGGCTCGTCAGCACTGCCGTGCTTGCCGAAGTCATTCCTTTTACAACACTTTCAGCAGATGCCGTTTTTATTGCCTTTTCTTGAGATCCAGAGATATCTTGTCTTCCTACTGTTCCCGCTTTGGATGCAGTACCGCTGGTGCTTCCATCTACTGCGCGTCCAATGCACCTGATATTTTGGGGATTCGTTTGAACCTGGTTGTTTTTAACTCCCAGCGATCCAAATCCTTCTGAGTTTCTTCCACTGCTGACCTCTTGCGCAATTCGCACCGGTCTCCAATTCACAAAGCGCGGTATCTTCTCTGTAGGGTGAATTCTTGACATTAATGCCGGCCAAAGAAAGAGTCCATTGAACCGCGACTGTAACAATTTAAATTCAGTTGTATTTCGGTAATCGGTGACAACCTGCGGAGGTTGGGACATGGACGGATCATTACTGAAACCTGCTGTACCACCAGGCCGGACTCCTCTAGCAGCCGATGCGCTTGCTTTTCCACTGTCCGCGTTCGCAACTACTGTTAGCGCTTCCCGAAAAGAAAGCAGAGTTTTGAAGGCTAGCAGCGTAGTGTAGCTAGGGGGTAAGGGAGGAATTGCTGGTGCTGGGGGACCTGTGTTGTCACCTGCACTGGTTTGAACAGGTTTTTCCGATCCTATTGATGAAAGTTCCACTGAATACGTAGTTCTTGGCATTGCTTTGTGGCATTTCGCTTTCCCAGTAACTTGCACGTTCTTACTAGCTAACATCTTCTCGTTGGAGGAGATGAGTCTTGAAATTCGCTCACTGAGAGACATATTGTCTGCTGCAGCTGATGTTCCACAAGGAGTCGGATTCTCAACTTGGTTCGTGGAGACTGGACCAGAATCAATCTTTCTTTCGTCGTTTTTGGGCCCAGACACTATGGATTTTGTTGGTGCTTCACTCGTCTTACTGGTTGCCTGCTTTGTCGTTGAAGTGTAGCAAACACTTTTGGTTTTTGATTTTTTCGTACATGCAGCCAACTCTTCCTCCTCCTTTTCCTGCTCGTCGTCAACATGATAATCTTCACCCCATTCTTCGTCACTGTCATCATCATCCTCATCATCAGAACCGCACTCAATAGTTACTCTAGGTTTCTTTGGACGCAAACTACGCCTTAAGTTAGAAGGGGTGTCGTCCGTCACCTTACATTTTGGGGCGTAGTTTAACTGCCGTTTTGTTTTTCGTTCAATCGCTTTCTTTCTATTTGCTGGTACAACATCTGCATTAGCTTCTTGCTTGTCATTAGATGACAGAGACTGAATTTGTTTTTCTGAACTGTTGCCTGCCTGGAATGTGTTTGTCAAAGTACTCATACTACTACTACTAACGGGAATCTTCGCTGATGTCATAGAAGAGGTTGTACAGTTTGGGGCACAGGTTGGTTGTGACGCAGAAACTACACTGGTGGCTGACTGTAAAACTGGGGGTCCACATTGAACATTGATAGCTGATTGTGAAACGGGAGGAAAATGACGAACACTGGTGGCTGGCTGTGAAACAAGGGACCCAGGCTTAACACTGGTGGGTAGCTGTGAAATAGGGAGACCAGGTTGAACACGGGTCGCTGTCTGTGAAGCAGGGGGACCAGGCTGAACACGGGACGCTGTCTGTGAAGCAGGGGGACCAGGCTGAACACTGGTGGCTGACTGTAAAATAGGTAGATTATGCTGAACACGGGGGACTGACTGTAAAACAGGGAGACCAGGCTGAACACTGGTCGCTGTCTGTGAAGCAGGGGGACCAGGCTGAACACTGGTCGCTGTCTGCGAAACAGGTGGACCAGGCTGAACACGGGTGGGTAGCTGCGAAACAGGGGGACCAGGATGAACACTGCAGGCTGACTGTGAAACAGGGAGACCATGCGGAACACTGGTGGCTGACTGTGAAACAGGGGGACCAGGCTGAACACCGGTGGCTGACTTTGAAACTAGGGTACCATGCTGAACACTGGATGGTGGCTGTGAAACTGGGGTGCCTTGCTGAACGTTGGTAAGTACGCCTGGTACGTTTATGCTGAACGCCTACAACAACGAAAACAACAAATGTAATTAAGGACTTCCCATGATTCAGAGCCCAACAGTACAACTCATTAGTTCATCTCGAAAGACAACGCAAAGCTAACTGACAGTTGATATAACAGAAAACTTAGCGTAACGCATCCAACAGTTATAAATACTTGAGAAAATGTAGCAAGAGTACTTGACTGTACTACAAAATAAGGTCAAAGTTTCCTTTGAGCACCCTGCTATACTTACGCCTCATCTTAAGGTTCCTGTCTTAGCTAATTAATGTCTTTGATTCTGAACGTTTTTTAACAAATTTGAGTTGTAAGGCAACTACAGTGAAAAAACCTTAAGTTATAATAACATTACAATACAGCAAATTACACAGAAATGTTCAGCTGCACTCTTTACAGTATTAAACTATCTCTGGATAAAAATAAGATTCAATTTGTTTTTAAATTAGATTAAAGTGATCGCGAGGATTGTAGGTTTCTGATAAAATTCGTCAGACGGTTCCAAGGATAAGGATTGAATAAGAGGAAGGACGGTCGACAGACTTTTTTATGCAAGGGCAGCAGGAACAAAGAACCGTAGCTGAGGGAGTGATTAGTTGACGGCTTAAGAGTAACAAGTTCTTGAACATAGGTCACTGTGAAGTTGTGTAAAGCTTTCAAGGTTATAAGTAGTATTATATACTTTATGCGTAACCTGATAAGTAGCCAGTAGAGATCTCCGAGAACCGGAGTTGTGTGACAGAAGCGGTCTGAACAAACTAAGATGGTTTGAAACATTCTGGATTCTCTGAAGCTTGTGTGTGCCCGAGTTTGGTACAAAGTTCAGAAGGCTGTTCAGTCCGGTTTTCTTGTTATGGAGGAATAAAAAAAAATCTCTGAAATAGTTAACACCTCCGTAACAAACCTGAAGAAGGAGAGAGAAAGGGACAAGAGGCCCATCTCTAACAGTTATGTCCTTTTTAGAAGCACAACTTCCCTCCCGTTCGTCCTTCTCGACTTTCTCTTCACCATCTGCATTAGGCCCAGGATCACGTTGGAAGAGTGGTGCGTTAGGACGGTGACGTATCTGCCTCAGCTGATCCAGAACAAGTCTCTTTTCTAGCTGCCACTGTTTCATGAGTGTCTTGTGATGAGGCATGCGCACACGTTTTCGGGTGTAATTCTAACAGAGTTTCAACAAATTATTAAACGATAACTAAAAAATAAATTTGTGTCAAACTACAATTCACTATCTTAGTCATTGTTTCCTTTCTTATGTAAATGTAATGTTTGTGTTTTTGTAACTATTACAGTTACAGTTACTGGTACTGATCACAGGGCTCGACAAAATCGGCGGCCTGATTAAGAGTTACTAAGAAGGGTTACATTAAACTTTGGTTGCTGTTACCTGAAACCGTTTTTCATTCATCCAACAAAACTACAGGGTAGATATTTTAGAGAGCCACTGTACATCAATTTCTAGATACCTGTATTACTACCGCGAAACCCGACTTATTTTAGCGCCAGACTTAGATTTCAAAACGACAATGGTCAACGGAATGCGCACTGGAGCACGCTTCTTCACATGTTCCGCAGATGTGACGTCTGAAATTGATTTTACACAAGAGGTCATGGCAAATTTCCGCAAAATCTTAATTATTTAAACGTTTTTGCCGAGGAAAGCAAGTCTTCAAGAAATGTTCTCTGAAACTGAAACTATTAAGAGTACGAAAATAATTAGGTCAGTTATTGTAACAAAGACATACACAGGGTTCACAAGCTAAAACGACATTTGGCATACACATACTTATTCGTAATCGGTAATGAAGAACACCCATAGGAGCAGAACCATCAAAATTTGAATTGGCTTCTTTCGACTTTTGACCGGGCCTGTACTCTTCGAAGCTGGGCCAGTAAATCTTGAGAGCCACTGGCCAGAACGGCCAGTGGCTTCAGATGTTTTTTGTCGAGCCATGTGACCTCAGTCAGGTCACTGTGATCACCACAATTACTGATTCCGCAACTCATATAACGTCAATGTTAATCTTAAGTCACTGTCTATCTCACTGTCTCTGTACCCGCTGTGATCTCTGATCATCGCTGAAAATGCTAATGTTACTGTCTTGTCATAGTTTATTTATCCATGTGTTCACTTAATTGTAACTATCATCATCACCATCGTCACCATCTTTAATATTTATTGTTTCGTCCTATTCATCATTATCATCGTTTCATCTCAAACAAAACCAACTTCATCCCACTAGTCTTCGTTATCATCACGATTTACATCATAAGCATCGTCGTCATATTCAACAATTATCAATATTATTGGCAATTACTTCAGGGTTTTTTTTTGTACTCACTGTCACCGTTACCACAACATTTGCAATCATTATCATCATCATCATCATCATCATCATTATCATCATCACCATGGCCATCAAACTCAAAAATACCAAGGGCATTACCAACCTTCTTAGGTTCTTTCCTCCCGACGCTGAGTGGGACCGATTCACCGGTGTCTTCTTTTTCTCCGTCTTCACATTGTTCCGCAGTATCTTGATTCTGCAAGGTCAACAAATTGTATAGGCGGGTTGAATTTCAATATTCCAGTCATAAAATTTGCTTGTTGTCTTGATTTACAAACCAAAGTAAATAGCGCACGTTTTGAGTCGCTTTTTTTGCTGAACCTTGCAAATTGAACATTGTTCTCGACCTAAAGAGTGAGCAATTACTTTCCGAAGTGGAGGTGAGCAGCGCATGGTATTCATCGAGCCAAGAAAGCGGCGAGATGACTAAACTTGCAACTCACCAACACCGAAACGCTCAATCGCGATTTCTATAAACTTTCAGAGAAAAGAATAAAAAATTCTGAGTACGTTTATTTTCTTACGTTAAGTTTTAAAATGTAAAAATAATAATTAAAGAACTAAAATTCCTAGCTGTAACACTGCCTACAAATATAACAATAACAACAACGTTTTATTCGCCTAATTTGTCGCACGCATATTAGTTTAAAGAAAGAAAGTTACAAAAATAGAAAGGCGCCACTTGACTGAGATTGCCATTGGGGCCATACAAGCCACGCAAACAGAACTCTATTTTGATTGAATGTGCTTTGATCGGTTTATACGAGGGGAATACCAAAAACAGGGCAAAAAGAGACAAAATAAAGCAGGCGTGAAAAGACGATCTACAAACGATACAAGAAGAAAAATACAGACAAAGATCGATACTTTACACTGTATATCTGAATAAAAAATACTACTTACTCAAGTCTGATGAAGAGAGACTCAGAAAAGATAAAAAATAAGACACAAATCTGCAGCCCTTTCGCTATACCTGAGTAATGGCAGTGAGTAAAGGGATTACTGGGGAGTTTTTCCTCAGGAGGAAACTTACGTTTTCGCGCTGTTCTGCTGGAAGGGTGCTCTGTTTCTCGAGCAAGGTGCACAGCTGTTCTGTGGACAGTTTCAGTTTCTTCTCAGCATACCGTTGTCTCCGTCTTATCGCTTTCTTGCCAGGATTCTCCATACGTGGGCGGCCTATGCGCTTGGACTGAGGGGGGAAAACATACACACAGAGAGAAAGTTATAATTGCAGTCCAACCTCCATTGAGCGGCCGTTTTATAAAAGATGCCTATTGTCAAAGTCCGTCAGTCATTCACACTCATATTCATCCTCTATTGAACGGTCATCTCTATTAAACGGCCGCGGCAACCCTTGAAGGGTTTGAAGAAGCATATTCTTCTATTTTTGAACTCTTACAAGATGTTTTGTCCCACAAAAATCGATTGAACGTGCACACTACACACTTTTGCCCCGTATAACGGACATGACTAAGCAGCTGTGTCGAAGTTAACCGACTTCCTAATGGAGTTGCAACTGAGTAGAGCGAAAGATAATGTGTAAAACTATATGATGGTAAAAAGTTTGGATGTATGTAAAAATTTAGATTGGATAAAAACTCAGTTACCCGAGTTTCACGCCGTAGCACGGTGATCATCAGACTGTGAGTGTAATTATATACACTAGCAGTCTGACGCTTGCCGTGCTTCGGGGTGAAACTCGAGTAACTGAGTTTTTATCCAATGTAAAATTTTACGTATATTCAAACTTTTTACCATCATATAGTGTTACACATTAACTTTCGCTCTGCTGCAAAGTATTGAGCACTCTAAGCACCCGTGCCAGCTTCAATTCACCTAAAAATGATTATTTAATTAATGTATTTAATAAAACAAGGATAATTTTCAAGTTCTATATACGTGATAACGTAGGCTGAAAAACAATACAGCACTAGATAACCGTAAAGTTTTTTGTGCACTTGACAGGAAAAAAAGTGTGTGCGTGTGAGTGTGAGTTGATGGGGTGGGGCGGGGGTTGAAACCACTTTTTCTCAGTAAGTCTCCATACTTTCCAAAAAATTGTGTGTGGTGCATGGAGGGGGGGGGGGGTGAAGCACCGTAGTCCCTCACCCTCCCCTGCATAAGTAATACACAAGTATCAAGTGAGGTGGCTTGAACGAAACAAAATAGTCGTAACAGAAACATATCTGTATTATACAGGTGCCGTTCCGAGTGGTCCGACAATATACTGTAGTTCGTTTCAGTACGACATTTGGGAGGGTTAAAAGCCACTGTGCTTAGGACTATGTGAAAGAACTTACTGGCCTCGGTTTGTCTGGTACGTCCATATCCTGTGAGGTGAAAATAACTGATATAAGTATAATAGTTTCGTTTAGAACCTAAACATCTAAAAGAGAAAATCGCAAAAACGACATAAACATAACAGTGAGTTATCTATCATATGATATTGAGTCTCACTGATTATAATATGAAAAAGTGATAGCAGTATTACAACTGGTCCTGTCCTAAGCGTGCGTATTAAATAGTATAACAGAGTGATGTCTGTCGAATTTCTATTCCCATTGCAGGTCTCAGATACAAAATATATAACAGTGATATCTGTGGTATTTCTAGTCCTATGGCAGGTCTCAGATGAAATAAAGCAGTGATATCTGTCGTACTTCTGGTCCTATGATAGGTCTCAGATACAATATAACAGTGATATCTGTCGTACTTCTAGTCCAAAGGTAGGTCTCAGATACAATATAACGAAGTGATATTTGTAGTACTTCTAGTCCTATGGTAGGTCGCAGATGCAATATAACAAAAAAATATCGTTCGTATTTCTATGCCAAAGGTGGGTCTCAGGTACAATATAACAAAGTGATATCTGTCATACCTCCGGTCCTATGGTAGGTCTCAGCTCTCGTCTTCCACCAAAGTAGTTAGAAATAAGCCTTTTCTTTCGTAGCGTGTTCTCCCGATAGTGCCACGACTGAAAAATGACAATACAATTTTTTTATGTTACCTACAGATCGCCACTACAGCTTGCAGGTTTTGGATATTTTAAGGCATACCACCAAAAACTTGGAATATCCCGATCCCCGTGAAAGCCTCCACAAAGCCCTGGGACTCAAATTCAGTGTTTTATCACAAGAAAAAGTCATGTCACCTATTTTAGATAAGAAATGCACAGAACAACAGGCAATTATCAACCGTTATGATCTGCATTGTGTATATGCGTGCTAATGCTAAAAGTAACGACAGAGTTGAAACTTCGCTTCCAAAACTAACTCTCCGACAATATTTAACAGCAAGGTCTTGCAAGATTTTAATAGCTAGTCCGACCGATAACGCAAGAAGATAGAAAACCAGTTTCAGATGACTGAATATTCAAAATGTTTTTTGATACTTTGCTATGGATCCCTACTCGCCCTTCCCCGGCCTCCCCAACGACAATCAGAAACGCAGAACTTACATCTTCTTTTCTCAGTACCATCCATCTTCTCCAGCACTGGTTGTCTGTTCTTGTGCCAATTTCACGGGAAATCTTCGACCAGTTTCCTGAGGTTACCAAAGTAATATACCAGCATTATTTTGGTTACCATGTGCAGCGTCGTCCAAATGTGAGGGTCAGTTCCACTGATAAATTATACTCGAGAAAAATGTATTACGTCCCTCGGACTATTAGCACGCCATTTTTTTCCGGTTCTAGCGAAAAAAAATTGAAACTGTCAATACAGCGTCCGCGAACGTGAGGAGCTTACTTACCACTCTTCCAGCGTCCGATGACCAAGCTAAATTCTGACAAGTTTTATTTTCATGTACATCTCAAGAAGGATTAAATAAATTTCTAAAAATTTCTGATCAAAATTTTAGCCTGGTGGCTGTTCTAAGCTTGTTCTTATTGTTGGGCAAATCTCAGCCTGGGTGTTCTCATAAAGCTTTTTTTTTAATAGAAAAGCGTGTACGTTCTTGTTTAACAATTTTTCCACGAACGCGCGTTGGATATGAGCCTAGATGGCGGATGAGGTGCGAAGCATCTCGAATTCTATTTTCTACCGAGTTGAGTTTTCGGCCATTTTAAGCGAAAATTTTCCGTGATAAAATTGTCAGTTTGCATATTTGGACAAATTGCAGTATAAAGGGTTTATACTGCGAGTAGAGTATCAGTCAGATTACCAGAATTTTAGTATCCAATGCATGCTTGGTATTTAATAACATAAATTATTTTTAAGGTGACTATAGGTTGTTTTACCGATGGTGAAAACAGTAATAGGAATGGTACTAAAAGTGCAATTCTTCTAGATGAAAAGCACTACCTTCACTTTATCAATGGTCACTTATCTTTCTTTGTTCCTTATACACTTCACTTGTATTAGTAACTTGTACTAATATTAATTTTAATATTAATACTATGTTGTGTTTAATTAAAACATACTATATTATACTATAATGTATTATACATTATGCACATTTTAAGATACTCTATTCATTTCTGTTCTATTCTATTCTATTTATTTATTTATTTATTACATTACATGATATAGGTTTTTTATAATAATATATTGATTGTACTAAACTGCATTTTTAAATTGTAAAATTAGAAAAAATAAATGGAAAAAGCCAGGCGAGTGGTTTCAATTCTATTTAGGTCAGTACTTCAACCTTCGTGTCATCAACTGTAATAACTATACGGATAGTGGTATTAACAGCACTTTCCGGCAATACTACAAATGTACCTGCACATCACCAACAGTGGAAATGATAGTGGCAAGGGAATTCAGCAATGTTACCTCATTACTGACATAATTAATGGTGATAGTGATAATAGCAAGGTACTAGTATTAAAAGCATAGTGTTTATTGTTGAAACTGTACTACCTTCACGATACTTGTCAACAAGCATTAGCAGCTTCTGGTCGTCCTGTTTACTCCACTTGCCCTTGATTATGTTGGGGTTCAAAACGTTAGCCCACCTGGAAATTTAGAACCAAGCAAGTTTACAAATACCAATATAAGTAGAAGACTATACAATTCGTACAACATTCTTACACATGATACTACATTTAACAATTATTCTACGAGCTCGAGTAGTACATGAGCTGATAGTCAACGAGGCGCGGATCAATCATACGATGGCCCAGAAGGCTCACAGTCCAGTTTTTATTTTATCGTCCAGTCCCAGTTTTTAACAGTCCGGTCTTAGTTTTATACAGTCCACTCCCAGTTTTTAACAGTCCAGTCTAAATTCTTGCAGTCCAGTCTTAGTTTTTAACAGTCCAGTCCTAGTTTTTAACAGTCCAGTCCTAGTTTTTTACAGTCCAGTCCTAGTTTTTAACAGTCCTGTCTTAATTTTTAACAGTCCAGTCCTAGTTTTTAACAGTCCTGTCTTAGTTTTTAACAGTCCAGTCTTAGTTTTTTATAGTCCAATCTTAATTTTTAACTGTCCAGTC
>JAOBRG010356151.1:0-12986 GCA_027574985.1 Umimayanthus nakama
ACAGCAGTATTTAAGGATTTTTGAGAAGCGAGTAAAATCCCAATACAAAGTCTTAAAATGTCTCCATTTGCAAGTTTTGCAATATAAGCTTGGGCTGCCTGTGATAGAATTTGTGCAAAAAGTAAAGAAAAGCTACTACTCGGCCATTATCGCCCTATCTTGCTATTATCAGTTTTTATTCGCATTTGACAGAAACAAAATTCCAAGTCTCTGGGGAACAGTTGGTAAATGTCTCTAGTCCTGGCTACGAATTTATTTCACAACCTAGTCCATCAAGCTATGGAGGAGTGGGGTTTTTTGATTCGGATAAGGCCAACTACACAAAAAGAATTGATTTTTCTGAATCTAAACCTGATCATGATGCGTGATTTTGGATGAGAAGTGATGTTAAACCTGGTTTCATCTATCTTGCTTGTATTAATGGAAAAAGTAATTGCTGACTAATGTCTACCTCAACTGTGTGCTGCTGCTGATTCATACTCTGTGTTGTAAATATTGTATAACAATCAAGTGCACAAGACCCACCTGTAGAACAGAGCTCAATCTGTGAGGGAGGCACTTCAAAAACAGTTTCAGGCCAGAAGTTAGGAAATGATGGACCCCTAAACTATCCAACTTTGATAGAAATGCATCCGAAACTACAAAATACTTTGAATTACTGTTTGTTTTACAGTTAGTGTAATCGCAGTCTGTTATATGTACATGTTCAAGTGAGCACCTTAAGCAACGTGCATGTATTTGCTAAATTTTGAACAAATTAGTGGAGGGGGAAAGCCAGCCCCTTGATCCCTTTCTGTAGCACATGTGTGTCCCTGTATTGGTCATTTAACTCTTACCATCTTGTAAATTCAATACTTAGGAGGTGCGCCAAGTAGGTAAAGAGCTTGGCATTACACCCACCATTATCCAAGGAGAAGAACTCTATGAAAAAGGCTTTGGTGGTGAGTAGCAACTTCTGAGTCACTTTGACGCCATGAGAGATCTTTCTTCAGAGTATGTTACAGACATTCACATCAAACAATTGCAAAGAAACATATTTTTTTTGTTAAAAAACGCTTTACGATAAACCAATGGTAATGTTGCTGAGTTACCCTGCAGCACTTATATTGGGACACCATGGTGTTTTTCAAATACCATTTCATATATACGTGTATTAAGTGTTTATCCATGATTTTTCCATCCCTATAGGTATTTATGGTGTTGGAAAAGCCGCTGTTCACCTTCCAGCCCTTGCTGTGTTAAGTCACATAGCGCCATCAGCCAGTCGCACCATAGCATGGGTGGGGAAAGGTATTGTGTACGACACAGGTGGCCTCAGTATCAAGGGCAAGGTACAGTTATGTACAGCTAGACTTCGCATTCCAACCAGTCTTGTTATTGATATACATGTAATTAAGTAGTTTATGTTGCATCATTACAGGGGAAATTGTTTGGTTGTGGGAGGAAGGAAAGTGAATTTTGATACACTCCTGTCAGGAATGCAAGCTTGTAGCAAACTACAGTGTTAGGGTAATTTTAGCCCAAAACGTGTTCAACCTGGTTTTTGGAAATGAATGAGCAAAAGTTGAGAATTTAGCAATAAACTGTTTGGCAAAGTTGGGAAGGTAACCGTTGCATGTATACTTCAAAAAAAGTCATTTTGCTTAACTTCTGTACTCATTTTGAAATCACAAAACAAGAAAACTGGACTATAACTAGACACATTGAGCATTCCAGCAATTGGTTGAGCATTCCAGCAATTGGTTTTGAGGAATGCAGTATAGTAATTCATTTGACTGAAGTTTCCATTATTACATTTGTTCTTGCATTGTGAATTTTTTTTAAAGTATATTCTTTAAGTGTTATTATTACTTTCATTTCTGTTTATACAGACAGCAATGCCAGGAATGAAACGAGATTGTGGAGGGGCTGCTGCAATTCTTGGTGGCTTCCGGGCAGCGGTGAAACAGGTCGGTTAATGGTTAGGCACGTCAGTTAAGGTGAAACAGGTCAGTTGAAGGTTAGGCACGTCAGTTAAGGTGAAACAGGTCAGTTAATGTTGGAGTAGATATGTTGATGGTGAGACAAGAGAGTTGATGATGAAACAGGTCAGCTGATGTTGGAGTAGATATGTTGATGATGAGACAAGAGAGTTGATGATGAAACAGGTCAGTTGATTGTTAGGCACGTCAGTTAAGGTGAAACAGGTCAGTTAATGTTGGAGTAGATATGTTGATGGTGAGACAAGTCAGTTGATGATGAAACAGGTCAGTTGATGTTGGAGTAGATATGTTGATGATGAGACAAGAGAGTTGATGATGAAACAGGTCAGTTGATTGTTAGGCACTTCAGTTAAGGTGGAACAGGTCATTTGATGTTGGAGTAGATATGTTGATGGTGAGACAAGTCAGTTGATGATGAAACAGGTCAGTTGGTGGTGGAGTAGTTCCGTTGATGGTGAAATATGTCTATCGCTAGTTAATTAATGTCTGTTGAGGATGTTGCCTGCAGGTCAGTTTATTGCGACATGTTTTAAAAACAGGAGCATGTCTGTTGATGGTAAAACCGGTCAACTGATTGTGAGTAACGTCGGTTGATGGTTAAGCAGGTCAGTTAATGATTGAGTAGTTGATAAAGCAGGTCAGATGATCGTGGGTTAGATCATTTGATGGTGAAACAGATCAGTTATTAAACAATGCCCATTGAGACTGAAGCAGATCAGTGGATTGTGAAACGAGTCAGTTAATTGTGAAGTGCGTGTGTATTGAAACAAGTCAGTTGATGGTTGAACAGGCCTGGGTTGGTTGATATTGAAACAGCTCATACGATACATGTAGATTGATTAAGAAAGAACAGGTCAGTTGAGGGTGAAATTGGTCAGTTGATGCCCAAGCGGATCGTTTAAGTGGTGCTACAAATTGATTTGTTGTTAATAACTTGGTTAATGTACTGTGTTAACTCTCGGGCTCCGACGTTTGTTAACTGCTGTTTTAGTTAACGGTGTAATGCATGTGATTTTGTGTTTTTCAGGGTTTTAAGGAAAATCTCCATGCAGTTTTCTGTCTGGCAGAGAATGCTGTTGGACCTCTCTCCGCAAGGCCTGATGACATCCATATTTTGTATTCTGGAAAGTATGTAACACTGTCCAACTGGGGTGTTCTTTGGTTGATATAAATGGAAAGAAATCGAAAAGGATAATCCACAGTAGGATACTAAAACGTGTGCAATTCTACAATTGTTTTCGGCTCCATTACACGCTTTAAAATGATGCGGTGTAATTGTAGATAATGCAGAAGATTGTTCAATTTGCTTCGAATCTTTTGTTGCTTTGCAAGTTGCAGAGGAGGTTCGTTTACCTCGCTTTTTGTTCTGCCTGAACTTGTTTCGCAAGCTATCAGGAAGAAAACTACCTAGTATTGTAGTCGTGAGGTCAAGATTAGTTACTCACAAAACTAAAAAAGTCCTGCTGAAAGAGTTACTTGTCAAATGTAACTTCACAATGTTGTTTTCTTTAAATGCACCTCAAATCATTCGTGTCTTAAACTCCTTTAGATCAGTTGAAATAAACAACACAGATGCAGAAGGCCGCTTGGTGCTGGGAGATGGGGTAAGCACATTTAAAGTACAATATAGTAATAACTAATAATAATAATAATCAGTAATAATAATAATAATAATAACAATAATAAAAATAATAACAATAATAACAACAATAATAATAGCAATTTGATCTTATTTTTACAGATATTATACATGTTAATATAGACACCATTAGTGTTACAATTGTTAAACTCAAGTAAATGATAGTCTAGACAGATTTTCTGTCTGTATGCCCGTAGACTCTTTGTAGGGAAATAACAGACAAGGCGTTGGCTGAAACCGCAGCCACTTTACTTTTCGTTAAACTGCGGGTACCATTTATTACAGCCAATGCCATTCCGTTAACATTTCTAACGCTTCTGCAATAAAAACACGAGCGGTAGCGGATCAAGTTGTTGGTGTAGTAGTAGATTACAGGACTGGAACGCTATCGGTCACTGGCTCACATCATGGTTCCCCTTTAAGCGTCGCTCTATTTAGCTTTTCTCTGCCTTTCTGTTTAGTTCTTCTTTAAGGATTAACTTGGGTTTTTGTAAGGGATAGGAATTGACTCAGGATGACTGTTAGTTACAAGTATTTCCGCCACTGATCACGACTTCGTCACAGCAATAGACTGTTGTTCGAAATAGGTTCTCCTGTCACAGGTAGTATCGGCCAAAATTGCAAATCCATATCGCTTCGTTCAGTATTCCTGTACTTATTATTCAGTGTATATAGTTACAGTCGGACCATTCGTTTGTCATACGACACTAAAATCGAGTCCGTCTTTGTGATACTCTGCTTCTACATGTATTTTTATCATTTGTCACTAAAAGGTACCTGAAATCAAACACTTTTATGGCTCAGTAAAATGCAAACTTTTTTATATCTGTTTACACAACCTGATCATTTACTTACTGTAGTACGATTAAGTTGTTAGCTACATTCTTAGCCAGTCACCACCAAGATGCATTGTTTAAAGTTCAAGTTTTTAGTTTTTCCCAATGGTAGCAAGTCCACTGGATTGGACTGGCTTATAATATGCTGTTAACACCTGCTCTCACAGAACGCGTATCTATGGCCCTGTTGTCGAGGATTGAAAATAGTGGATAAAAATATCAATTGTAGTGCATCCTGCAGCTTAAATTTACTCGCTTTAACTGACCACAATCGTCAGTATCAAGACTTGTGTTCATTATTAACTTTGAACTTTATCAACAATGTTTTTTTAAATCTTGATGTTTAATTAGGTGGCTTATGCCAGGAAAGATCTAAAAGCAGATGTGGTGCTTGATATGGCCACGCTGACTGGTGCTCAAGGCGTCTCAACCGGCAAATACCATGGTGCATTACTGACAAACAAAGAGGACTGGGAGCAAGCAAGTCTCGAAGCTGGTCGATCAAGTGGAGACTTAGTAGTAAGACACCTCAGCGTTTTACACTAAACAGAAAAAAGTTTGAATATTTTGTTCTTGTTGTTTCATATTCTTATTTCTAGTTAGAGAAATCAATTTGCGGATTGCTCAAGATTTTGTACCCAGAAATTGTTGTTTACCCTTTTTTCTTCTTTTCTTCTCAGTTCCCTATTCCATACTGTCCAGAATTTCATTTTACAGAATTTGCGAGTGCCGTTGCAGACATGAAGAATTCTGTACAGGTCAGTACCTTGACTGCTCCGGCATAACAGACTGACATATTCCAAGAAAATAAGTAGAAAGAAAAACTCACAAACCAATCTAAAGTCCGTCAGGTCTTTGGTATAGATAAACGGTCAGTTAGTGTACGCGCCATTTCCAAGTGTTGAACAGTCCCCCCGCTCCACCGAGCATTCAGTTTTTTTGAAAAACTTTTTGTCAGATTCTTCCCCATAGCAAAACCTTTACGCAGTCAAGCGCCCCACTCCCTGGCAGTGTAACTAAGTTGTAAACATCAAGTTGTAACGGTTCATGACCATAAAGAAAGCTAGGTATAAATATATATAAACATATTATAAAAGAAATTATATATCTTAAAAGAAATTGGATTATTCTCTCTCACCCTATCTAAGCACGAAAATGCTGATTCAAGGGCCACTAAAATGTTTTATCGTAATTCTATATCTCGGAAAATGTTCAGAGAACAAGTGCCTGCAAATCCGGAACTCTGCTGAGCTACAAACGTCAGAAGCTGGGGCGAGGGGTGGGAATTATTGGAATTTTGTTTGAAAGACATCACTATATGGTAAAATGCTGATACGCATCAAAACATACAATGTTAAGTGAGAAGCTTTGAGACAAGAAGCCAGCACATTATTGACATTAATGGTTTATATTCCTTCGAAAAGATGGAGCACCAAAACTTTACCACTTCCGATACTTGAATTTGACCTTAGTACAGAATGCACAAGTTTGGACGCTAGCATGCAAGCAGACACAACAAAGATTGACACTAATAGTTTTCTTGAATTAGTTTTAAGTATATCCAAATCATTTATAGGCCAAAGATCGTAGAAGCTACCCTATTCTCGATACTTGTATGTTGGTTTCACAAAAACAACATAGTAAATTTTGTTTGTTTATTTAATAGTTTATTTATTTAATAGTTTATATATTTATTTGTATTAGTAAAAGACTCTTTCTCTGATTGGAGAAGGATACTGTTACAGGTTTCCCCTAATTATAGCACTCTATGCAGCTTCTAAAGAACTGTTCTTGTTCCCACTGCAGAACCGTGACAACGCTCAGAGCTCTTGTGCTGGGCTCTTCATTGGTAAGTTATGTATTCATAAAGTTTCTCTTTCTAAAGGTTCTTAAACTCTTGTTTTATAAGAACCGTTTTACAAGCTCGAAAGCGAGACTCAATATTTCAAAACTCAAAGACATGTTTATTGACTTACCTCAAAAGAACCGTACATTTCCATACATTTTGAAAAGGGAACGGAAACCTTCGCTAATAAATACCGTGTAAAAACGGTGCAGTTTCACATTTAATTTGGTGGACGATAGCAATTCATTTGAGAATATACCGGGGCCGTAGTTACCGTCAATCAGGGAATGCAATGCCCCCCCCCCCCCCCCACCAAATTTTGGACCGGAAGTTCAAACAATATTGCAATCAACATCATTCTAATTTCCTTGCCATTGGCCTGCCTTGTCAGTCTTATTCGACCTATACTCTATCAACTAATCCTAAGAACCGCCGTATTCAATGTTAATTCGCAGGGGCTCATCTGGGTTTTGACTATCCTGGGTGTTGGTTGCATATCGACATGGCAGCTCCAGTTCACCATGTAAGTACTAGCGATTAATACAGTAGCCCATCATGCGATTATCAATTGTGACTTTGGGATTCTCCACCACTTGTGGTTTTCGGATTCTCCACCACTTGTGGTTTTTGGATTCTCCACCACTTGTGGTCTTCAGATTCTCCACCACTGAAGGACTTAGAACTGATTTCCCGCCGCTTGTGGACTTGAAATCAAGTTTAGTAAATCAAGTTACATTCTTTCAGTACTTTTTTTTGCATCTGTAATGAGACAACAGGATTCGCGTACAGTTTGAAGTTCTACATTCTATTACTTTCTAAGAGCAAGTATTGTTAAGTATTTTCCCATGACTGGAGTTACACAAAAGTAACTTTCGTTAGTTCTAACCGTTGTTGAGCACCATCCAGCACATTAGTCCTTATTCCTTGTATAAACTGTGGTAATTTGTAACACTGACAAGATTCTTGTGTATGGTTATTTTCCAGGGTGAGCGAGCGACAGGATACGGTGTGGCTTTACTGCTGACGCTGTTCGGGAAAGCCAGCAACTGCTCTCTTCTGCAGAGCATTGCACCCAACATGCCCCCCAGCAATCAGTAGCTAGATATATGACAGACACAAATTAATGTTGTATAGACCCTTTTCACGGTTAATGAGGCAATAGTCCATTTCTCGGTTCCTGAAAGGTAACCAGGCTTAGACTTGAAACCGAGGCGAAGGTTGTCCTCGCACAGTTAGAGAAGCGAAAATAATTATCATAAGAAAGAAACTTATTAGCATGTCTATTATTTCCACCTCTCTAACTGTGCGAGGACAACTTTCGCCTCCGCTTCATGCCTAAGCTTGGTTACTTTTCAGGAACCGTGAAAAGGACTATTGCCAGTTTAACAAGTTTTAATCAGTTCTGTGTCGCTTTTGGTTGTTTATTTTTAGAAGATAAAGTATGTGTGTGAAGATTTAGTTTTTTATTTATAAGCCGATCTCGAATCTTGTCCTTCATTCATCAAAAAGAAAGGGGGGTAAAAATTCACCCATTTCACCTCCCCAGGATCCGCCCCTGTAGCAGTAGCCACATGCACGCTTGCGTGCCCCATGGTTTTACAGGTTTTCCATGACCCGTACGAACCCTGTCTTTGGTTGGGGAAAGGGTGTAAGTTTTGCTTGAGAAGCCTGCAAAACAGTGTTGTTTTCCCAAAATCTGCAGGCAATAAAAGTCTCATTGTTTCAAACCTCGTTCCCAGTGCCATCCGCGGGCCAAGGTTGCATTAAGTGGCAGCTTATATGAAGTAGCGGCTAATCAACACGGTCGAAATAGCGGGATTTTCGGTTAACTTCGGAGTCCAGAAACTGAAAATATTGTTGGATCTTTCCACTTTGCAAAAAGTGTGATTTAGTTGTTGTTGTCCTTGCTCATTTATTTATAATGACCACTGGAGATGTGAAGAACAACCTGCGAAAACTTCTCACAGAGTTAAAACAAATTCGTTATCCCGAGTGCAACACAAACAGTGACGAGAGTATTGTCAGGTTGGACATTACAGCCCTTGCGAGTGGATTACCTCAAGCTTTTCTACCGATACTGCATTTTGTATTCCTGGATTACTCTTATGCGCTTGCAAACTATCTCGCTGAGCGCGATTATGAACTTTATGCTAAAACTGACTTGAGGTTCATAGCGGTGGTGTACAGGATCCTGCGGGACGAGTTCAGCTTCAAGCCTCAGTTGACAAAGGAACAATTTCTGAGCCTTGGGTTTGCTGAACGGAAAATAATTTTAGTCAGTACCATCTTAAAGTTGTGTCGAGATAAGCACGTTCAGTTAAGTTCCAAAGAGAATCGGTTGGAGAGAAAGAAAGCAAAACATGGTGCAACAACGAATGAAAGCTTGAAGGCCACGACTACTGGATCGGTCGGAGAGTCCAAATCCAATCAATCGAAACCAAAGAAAAGTGTCAGTCAAAGAGAAGTGAAAATTTCTCAAAAAAAAGTGAAGAAACCTGTATTTCCTTCAAACCTCACGCCACACAGTCGATCCCATACTACTACTAGCAATTCTAGAAAAGATGCATGTCCAGCTCCATTACTTGTGAATACAGAAATGAATACTTTTCATAGCAATGAAGAAGTACTGTCTAAATTTGGCTTGAGCTCATCATATCCATTGGTTACGAGAGAAGTCCAGGATGACTATATATTTGCTACAGTTGAAAATAAAGAAAACCAACCTTTGAAATGTCAGTACAACTGTAAGGACAGCACAAATGTGCATGGACATGTGGTAGAAGGAAACGTTCCTCAAGCTGTGAAATATGCTGCACAAATTTCTGAGCCTACAGATACTGCCACTTCCAGTTTGAAGCTCCACAAGTCTGTGAGGTGGGAAGATGAGTTGCCAAATTTTGATCAATCCAAATCTGCATCAGATGCTACACCTTTGAGAGATCATTTTACAGCTTCACAAAACTTTACCTTATTTGAGAGAATATCTAAGCAAACAGTTTCTGCACCAGTTCCAATGGTAACTTTACCACAACCTTCACCAGACCTTGTGCTAACATCGATCAGTAAAGCCAATCACATGCCAATACCACTCTCTGCAACTTGTGGACAAAAGCCAGAGCATTCTAGCATCAGCAAGTCTTTGGTTGACGCCTCTGATAGTGATAACATGGAACATGAATATGTTCAGGTCATCAGACATGCGCACACACCTAAGATGATGGTAAACAAGAGAAGTAGTGGTGAGCTTGTTGGCATGGCAACTGAGAAATCAGATGATGGAGTAAGTGACCAGAAAGAAAAAGCTGATGACAACCTTGTTAAGTGCCAGTTGGCCGAGATACAGGAGAAGCTTGATCATGTGCTGTCACTGAACAACCATATGTCATCCAGGATTGTCTTGTTGGAGACAAGAGTAAAGTTACTTGAAGAAGGACAGACCAGTCCGCTGTTCAACAATAGCAACAATACAAACCAGCTGGAAAGTCGTCAGAACCCAAAACTTAGTGGTACTATTTTTCAAAACTCAACAGAAGTGAACAACTGTGCAAAACAAGCCAACAAAGGTGATGTGGTAAATGCAAGGGATACAAACGGTTTGCAAATAGAAATTCCTCAAGTTGGAAAAGAATCTGACATTGTGACAATCAGCAGTGAAGACTCTGAAGATAGTTCAGTGAGTTCAGATGAAGAATGTACCAACAATAACAACCCAGTACAGATGCATGTGCCTCATAAGGATCAACATGAGTCATGCCACAGTCCCATTGTTAATGCAGCCAGTACTCTGCACACCCCAACAGTGTCGTTCGTGGATTCCTCCACCAAGGCAACTGTGCTAAATGTTCACAAGAGGCTCAAAGAAACCAGAGAAATGTTGACTAGGACAAACAAAAGCTTTTCTTCAAGGTTCAGTCAACTGAACTCATCAGAAACTGTATAGCAAGTAAGCACAATAGCCTTGTTAAAATAGAGTTTTTGTATTCAATCATGTGTGTGGTTAGCATAATACTACTTCTTATAATATCACAGGAAGTACATTCAGTAGTGGTATATGTAGGTCATTATACACTGATATATTTGTCCTGTTTTAATAGTTGTGTGCTGCTACATTTATATGGCTACAGATCAAAACCAATAATTTCAGATGATGTCATTATAAGTTTGAGCTGGGTTAATTTGTATTCTAGTACCAGTATTCTCCCTAGAGCCTTTAAGACAAGTGCTCAGGCTGCTTGGCATAAAACACCTGCCGCTTGGCTTAGAGATAACACTGCTTTGCCTTGGGCAGATACTCGCTTGTCAAATACCAAATGTTGTGGAAAACAAATCAGGCTTTTCTAAAACTTTTTCTCTAAATCTTTTTCTTTGAATCCTACCTTTCTGCATTCTGTAAGTTGATTGGCATTAATGGGTTGAAAGCAAGCTTAATCTTTACAAATACAGCACCTAAAACTTAAAAGCTTGGGAACACACCAGTCCCCCCTCCCTGCAGCCTCACTGTCTTTTTGATTTAGTAGCAACCACCCCTTGGTCTTCAAAAAATCCTGGGGAGAACAATGTAGTACATTGTATCAGGTTTACTTAGTAATATCTGGATCATCTTAACTTATGAACAAGATTTTTTCTCCACTTTCTACTTATATAGTAGTAATAACAGATAAAGTCTGGTTCACTTTTTTGCCTACATGTACAGAACTGTTTGTGAGGGTGAAAGTACACCTTCACTTATCAGGGTTAATTTTGTTTCTGGTTTGTACATGTATGAGTTATCTATATGCTTACACAGCGATGTACCTGGTTGATTGAAAATAAGTTTAGGTTAAATAGGTTTAAGGAGTCCAACCTTTCTCTTGACAGCACTTGAGAAAATTGGTTTTCTACCAACTCGTATCAGTATTATTTGTTCATAAGATAGTTATTGTATTCGCAGCAGTGCTTGCTAAGATCTTCTTTAGTCTGTTGAATATTTTCTCTTAATTAATGCAAAAATGCTAATATACCCCATAGGGAATACACATGTAGCATTCTTCCAATGAGGAGGTTACATGTAGCAGCTATTGAATGATAAATAAAATGGCTATCAGTGGGTGATTAGCATTGGTGTGTGCTTGTAAATAGAATTGGTCATCTATCTGTCAAGCCAGTGTGTAAAACAGTTTTAAATAGGAGTTCATCATGGTTTTAGACCTATCAGTAAAGTGCTTGTCAAATTTGTTTGAGCTTTTTTGAGTCACTCTGAAAAAACTAATGCTGTGAAACAAATGAGTGAGTGTGTCAATGTTTGTTTTAATTTTTTAATATTAGACTTATAATATTTCTCCATTTGGTAAGCTTACTGTTAAGAAACTTTACTCAATATTAAGCTACTTTTTTGTGTTTTCTGGATTTTTGAAGAAGAGCCATGGTTTCTGCCTTGGTTGGGTTGGCAAACCTTGCCGCCTTCTTGAGCATCTCTACAGATCTATAGGATGCAAGCTTCAAATTTTTTTTTCAGATGTTTTTATTATTTTTTTAATAAAATTGAAAAACCTTTTGAAATCTTGGTAGTGTTTGGAAATCATCCAAAAATTTTGGACTTGTTCGTAATATTTCAAAAGAGTTAAAAAGTTTCAGAACTGAATTTGAGAAGTCTTCAAAACGACCCATGTATAACCTATTGCATGCAAGTAATGAGAGGATTATAAGTAGAGTGGAATACTACCCATTGCATACTGCTGGAAATGTAACAGCTATCCTAACCTTTGATTGGCTGTGTTTTTCAAGGTATGGGGTGAATACATTTATTAAATACCAAACACTGTATATTAATTTTCCAGTAATCTGGGTGGGTCTCTACTCATGGTATAAATCTTGAATGCTGTAGCTTGTCAAAATATGGAAACTAACATTTTTATCACACAAAATTTTCCCGCCGAATTGCTTAAAACAGGAGTCAGAAGCAAATAAAATTTAAGATAATTTTATCCTGGTGTTTAAGAAAACAATTATTCCACTCATGCTTGTTGTACATGAGCTTATGCTAGCTGACTTGGTGCTCCACGTCTTATCCACTGAAAGCTTGAATCCAAGGCACATTCATGGAATTAATGATGACCCCTCAATGTGTGACAGCATGCTAGATTACCAATAATTGTTATTGATATATAGGGTGTTATGATTGCCCCTCCATGTTCTGTGTGACAACCCTGCTAGTTGATCAATTGATATATAGGGTGCTATAATTGCCCCTCCATGTACAACTACTGCTAGATGATCAAATGATATATAGGGTGTTATGATTACCCCTCCATGTATGACACCCTGTTAGATGACGTAAAAACATGCCCCTCCATGTATGACATGCTGCTAGATGATCAATGGATATATAGGGAGTTATGATGGCCCCTCCATGTATGAAACCCTGTTAGATGACCAATTGATATATAGGGTGTTATGATTGCCCCTCCATGTACTGTATGACAACCTGCTAGATGATCATTTGATATATAGGGTGTTATGATTGCCCCTCCTTGCATGACAGCCTTCTAGATGATCAATTGATATATAGGGTGTTATGATTGCCCCTCCTTGTATGACAGCCTGCTAGATGATCAACTGATATATAGGGTGTTATGATTGCCCCTCCTTGTATAACAGCCTGCTAGATGATCAATTGATATATAGGGTGTTATGATTGCCCCTCC
>JAOBRG010356162.1:0-12986 GCA_027574985.1 Umimayanthus nakama
CTATAAGTCGAGTGCGATTTTTAGACGTGAATTTTTGGTGTTAAAAGGTCGACTTATACACGGCAAAATACGGTATACCACCACTGTCCTACCCTTTCACATGTATACCACAACTGTCCTACACTTATATCACAACTGCTCTACCCTTATACCACCAATGTCCTATCCTTATACCACCACTGTCCTACCCTTATACCACCACTGCTCTACCCTTATACCAACAGTGCTCTACCCTTATACCACCACTGCTCTACCCTTATACCACCACTGCTCTACCCTTATACCACCACTGTCCTACCCTTATACCACAACTGTCCTACCCATACAAGTCACATGGACATTGGAGTCATGTTACCTTACCTCTTGACGGTACTGTACAACCAGAGTCCTAACCATACAGCCTTGTCCTACCCTTGTACCAACACTGTCCTAGCCCACTCCTATCCAACTCTCACCCTATCCCACATAGCAGCCTGTCCCACCCCACTACATGCAGATCCCCAACTTATTACTTAACTCAGAGGCTACAGACAGTAACACATGTATGTGTACAGTAACCACAACTTATTATATGGCTGACTGATTTTGCGCAATGTGACTGGTCAATTCCAGACCTGTTCGTAAGTAGCAATACGGTTCTCTAGCTCTCGATCACCCTTTCAAAAGCACAATAATCAACAAAGCCATTGAATAAACATCTTATTAACCTTGTTTGCTCAGTCCGTATGGCTGGTATGGATTCTCGTTTTTTCCTTCCTTGTTTTCATGGCCTGTGCGCTTCGCGCTTGGTCCATAAAAGGAAGGAAAAAAATTGGTCCATAACTTGCCTATCAGGACCTCACACTCTGCTAATAAGAGGTATATACAAAGATGATTACCTGCTGTTCCAAAAGATAAAGGTAGCATCATTCTTACTCTCAGCTCATCAAACTCGCCTGCTTTGACCAGGTTCCTGACTTCTGTCAAGGTCTCTGAATACTGTTTGGATGATGAGTATGAGTGTCACATTATCAATGTGTTACATGCATAAACAGTTTAATTCAATTCCTAGAAAACATCATCTTTTAGAATTGAACTAACAATATAAATTTACACGCAAGATAAACTGTGTCAGTCCAGCTGACTTGTACATTTATACGAGCTTTTAAAATACTCACAAATGTTAGACAAACAAAAGTTTGGATGAGGTAAACTTGCCAGGGTGCAAATTAAGGGCCCAAATAAGGATTTATTTAGAAATATTCTTATTCCCCAAAGCAAAATGAAAATTTGTAGGTCAGACAAAATTCTTAAATTGCACCCTGCTTACTCATATAACGTCCCAAGTATGTTAGCAAAGGCGTGTTTCAGGCATTGGAACATACGTCTTAAAGGCTGCACAGACAAATAGTTTTAAAAAAAAACTAACCTAGAAATCTAGATAAACTTGAACTGGTGAATATGTTTAGAAATACTAGCAACAGCTGTGAACTCTTATTTACTTCAATATGCAAAAACCTTCCAAAATTGAATGTGCATTTTTTGTAACTTTTAAAGCTTATAAAGGTTTATTGTCAGTGCAATAAAATATGGCGCATAGTCGCAATAATGCGAGGTAACTGGCGCTAAAGATCAAAGACAAGATGCAGGTTTCCCTTGCCCATTTATCACCTCTGAAATCTTATATAACTACATGTACTGTTTGCGGTATCGTTCAACTGTGCCTGGGAATACACTAAGTAAACTTTCACTGCGATATCAAGCAAAGCGTGAGTTGGTTTTCACTAATAAAATATACCAAATTGATCCTATAGACTTGTTTACGTTTGTGCAACTGGTATCATGAATATTCTGATCTCCATATTTGAAGATTTAGAGTTTTACATTACGATTTTAGTTGCAGGTTGAGGGTGTGTTTCCCGGTCCATAAAAAACTGTATGGTTTTACATTGACGGAATTAACCCAAGAGCCATTGGACTGGTAAAAGATAAACGTAGAAGCTAGCCACAGTAAACTGTGGTAGTTTACGTATTTAATAAATGCACCAGCTTGCACTTAATAACTATGTCAACAGTCACTGACTCCTGGTCATATTAAACTGGCCACCAACGGTGGGTTTCGATTTTAAGATTGCATGGCTGTCTTAAATTGCTTGTGCTTCATAATTACACCTGAAGAGGCCTACCTTGTCCAAAGAAAGCCATTCCTCTATTTTTCTATCTAGTTCTGGGTCACCAGAGTTTATTTGGAGAGCGCCATTAGCCTCTCCAAGCTCATTCGCCATGTTGCTTTTCAGGTCAACTGACTCGTGTTGCTCCAGTTTGAGCCTGCAATAAACTAGTGTACAGCGGATGTTCCCCACACACCAAAACAAATTTTGAAATTTGCATTTTCGCTCCTCAGAGCGTGTCTCAGAAATGTATTGCTTCACTTCATCAGCGCCTAATTATTTTTATTATTTCGTTGAAGTTCTTAACATATTCAAATTATGTTTGTGCCATTGGGCCTTGCTGTGGTGGTTTTAGTTGCATACGCGCTCTACAAGCGTTTCCCAGTGGCAGTGAAGTCAGCAATGTTTCGTGTTGGGTAAGTATCTTTTTGACTTTTCAAATAGTTCAATGTGTCTATAAACTGAATTGTAAATCTTCAATAAGAGTATTTGTTCACATTTCTGTGCGAATTGTGTGTTTCGTTATGTTAATGCTATTCTTTTATTGATCACAAAAAGCGTCTTTCAACCAAATATATTAAATTGATCACAAGTGACAAATTTTCTTTGGCGTTGATGATTTGATCACTGAAGGGTAGCTGCACCAGTAATCATTTGTTTAGTTTTTTAAAATACGGTAGAGGAACATGTACTCAGTACTCTGTAAATGGTTAAGAAGTAACAACTTTATACCAAAGATATCATTTATGCATTTTAAAGTAAAAGATCCACCCAGTTAGGATACATGTTTTATTTATGTCTTGTTTGATGAACTGGGTAAGCACTAAGGAAAAAGAAACACTCATTCAAAAACTTACAGGTACACAGTTGGTAACATAATGTCGGCAATTGCAACAGACCTTGATTTGTAGTTCTTTCAAAATACTGTAATTTATAAAATGCTTTAAAAGTTGCATGTACGTGGATCCATTCAGATTTTGGTTGTTTTATTTTTAAAGTTTGTTGTAAGTTTAGAGACGTAGAAGTTTCGCATTTAGTTAAAAACATATCTGTGTGGCTGTGACAGCTATATGCATTTTCAGACCTACCAAGAGACACGCCTTGAGCGTGTGTCACACGCCTCAGCCTTTTTTTACATGCTGACATGCGAGAAAGTTTGATTCACACACCTCAGACCTGCTTTTCTGTCTGACTCTTTTTTCTTTTATTTCAGAACACTTAATAAAATAAATTGTTTCAAAAAATATGAATAATTATTGCCAGTCTAATTCTGGTTTAGCTTTGTTCAACTTCCTGAATTTGTGTTTTGTGACTATATGAAGTGAGTTGCCCCTGCGTCCTTGTGCAGCTCGCGAAGTCAGACCCGTTTTTGCCATTTGGCCGACTAGTTGATATGAATGATCATCTAAATCTGAAATGAGGCCACAGCCTGGACAGCTTGTTCCTCATTTGGCACCAGATTTTCCCCCTAAAAAAGCAGGAAGTCACACTTTGTGGAGGTTAGTTTTCAAATTTCCCTCGGGAGGGGGGTGCTATCCCCGGACGCCTAAGAGATGTCACACGCCGAGCAATTCTTCAACCTTGGCATCTCTGCATTTTGAACACATTAAACTTTAGGTCTGAAGTCGATCAGTTCAAACACTTTTTGTTTCGAAAAACCCCCAACTACATGTATGTCTTGAGTATGAACACTGCAGGCAAAACATGGCAGTTGTAACTGCACATGTAGTTAGTTCAGTAGTCTTATACTTGTTTTCTATAAATTATATTGGCTGACACAGTGATTATGGGTGGTGATTGGTAAATGCCAGACTTAAAAAGACACCAAGTTAAGACTGCCATTCTAAAATCTGAGCCTGAAACGAAAAAGTGTTAGTGACTTTATTCATAGAAAAGTAAATATATGTGATCAACAGACACAAGATCCGAGACTCCGAGACCCACTAGTAGCATATTATGGGAGATTCAGAGACTTGGGTAGAATTTCAGAGGACTACATTAACCACCCTTTGTATACTGCACAAGTGAGCAACTGCAATTTGCACTCTACCCACACTACACAACAACTTATTGGCTGACATTTTGAGGTCAAACGTAAAGTGAGATCCTGCGTAGTAACAAAAAAGAAATAAAGGAAAAGTATATGTTATCTGTTTGAGATGAACGTTCTATTGCAGATACCTGCTATATGCCAATACACAGCTTGGTTACCTCTATCACTTGAACCAACTTTCAAAAAGCCGGCAGAACCAAAGACCACACTCAAAAGTTGTAGTGAAAGACTTTGGGGGTATGTTCATTGATTGTTCCATTTGTACCTGTCCACTAAGTTAACAGAATCAGACAATATGTTTACAAAATGAAACCTGGATGTTTCTTGGCATACATGTATCTATTATTTCCAAGGACCATAGGGATCATTCCCCTTTTATGGGTAGGGGAACAGTGGTTTTTTAACTATCTGTGAAAAATTTTGCATGACCCCCCATCCCCAATTTTCCTTTGAGTGCCCCCTTCAAACCAGTACATATACCTGCATAAATCCCCTTCTTCCCTCCATTTTTGGGATGCCCCCCCCCCTTCCATTACAGGTAGCTCAAAAAAATTTCGAAGTTTGCCTCCCAGAAACCACTGCACTTCCCCCTCACTCACTCGTTAAAAAAGGATGCTCACTTAAACTTAACCAATAATTCTAAACACAACTTTATAACTAAACTTAAAGATAATCTACCTAAGAGAGTCTGCAGCAATTATGTGTTGGCCACATGATATGAGATCAGTAATAGAAGTTGAGAACAGTGGAAAAGGTTTTCTGAAGAGTGGCTTACATGCTCAGCCCGATGCCCATGAGAAGAAAGGGCTGAGCAAAAAGTCTCAAGAAGTCATTAGTTCTGAGCTGTTTTTCACTTAAAATTGTCATTGAGAAGGTTTAAAAATATTCCACTGAGTTTTTACAGTGGATTGGCTTCTTGTAAATTTTGCATGTAAATCTTGGTGGGATTTTTGCCTCATGAGGTGATGAGACCAGTGTCTAACATGTTTGATAATTTTTGCCTCACCAAAAATTACATGCACACAGAAGGAAACAGCTGTGCTAACGACCTAATTAGCCTTTTTGCACAGCCGTTTCTTCTCAGGTGCACTGGGCTTAAAATTGTCACTGAGAAGGTTTTTCCACTGAGTTTTTCAGTGGATTGGCTTCTTGTACTCCCCTCCCTCCATGCATATTCCAATGACCTAGCTACTGTATACTTTACAGCAGGTGTGTGGGAGGGGTGGGTGGGTACTAGGCACATGTAGGGGTTGCACATAAAAATTCCAGCTTACTAGGAAGCATGTATTGTAAGAAGCCTTTGGATGGCTAAAAACTTTTTAAAGCAATAAATAAATCAAGTTTTAATCAAGAACTGTTGCTATGGCAATGGCTGTTTCACAGCTGCAGCCAATCTTCTTGAAACTAGTAGAGAACATGTTGTTATTTAATTATTTATACGATCATGTATTGGATTTGAAAACAAAAAACTAGAACAAATTTTGTCAAACTTTAATTTGCATGTGAATTAATTTTGCTTAAATTAAATTATTATGAGTGATGATGTCATCCAATTAACATCAAAAAATGCAATTATAACAGTTGTTGGACTACAAGGTACTGTCTGCTTCAAAGCTACAAATTACAGGTTTGAAAAACCTATGGGGGTTAATTTGACCCACCCCCCTGAAATGTGAGTGTCAGGAAATGAATATTGTGTCAAGTAATATCAATAACTATAAAGTGATTAGTACATAGTTTTGCATCTGATTTCTGTCAAAGGTGCTAAGGTGATACCACTTGCAATCCTGTTTGATAACTATGGCTACCTTTTGATTGACACTGTTAACGGAGTTGCTGCAGCCATCGACCCATCTGACCCAGTTGTTTTTAAGGTACATTGTTTTATGTATGTTTGTATGCCGGTTGAAATTGAGGGTGAAATTCACTTGAAAGTCTGTTTCATTGCATGAAATACAAAGTTGATACATAACAGAGCAGTTTAGCAAAGCAGGAAGAAATCTTTTAAGTTTTACCTCTTTTATTGATTATAAAAAAAAATAATTTTACATCCTTTTCACAGTATCTAACAAAAATTCTGTTCATTGTACTGCTACATAGACCCTATGCATAAATGGCGGCGATTTGAATAATCTTTTGTCTACATTGAAATTAGTGCAACTAGCCTCGTTCTTGAGTTAAACTTTCAAAAGAATATGTTACTCGAAATGAGGCTGGTAAGGCTAATTTGAATGCAGACAAAAGAATATTTGAATTGCCGCCATTTATGCATAGGGTCTATATTATATAAGCAATTGCCTCTGTTAAGAGATACATATTAAATGATATTACAAACTTTTATGCTTTATTACTTTTCAGTGTTAACGTTATGTTTAGCCAATTGTTTGAATTAAGACATTTAAATACAGTTTTACTGATCTTTTAGAAACTGCTTTGGCAACTTACTTTGTTTATCAGTGGCATACCAATAAAGCCTGTGTGTACATGTATCTGTATGACATATCATTTAATAAAGTATTTCTAATTATACTTTGTAGACTGTCAGAAAAAAGGAAGCTTTTGTGACTGACATATACAAGCAATAAAAACTTGAAACAATATTTTCTTTCAAGTTTCACAACTGCATATTAAGTTTTTGATAGACAAAGTGTCAGTATAGTACTATATATAACGATAGTTGACCAGGTATCTATTGATTGCCGGAACAAAGCAGTCTTTTCAAATCGCAGTTGGCTCATTTGCATTACAAAAGTAATGTTTATAAGCACCAACTATCGCTTTAACGCAAAGGAATTGTATAGTGTAATCTGCAAATAAAAAAGCAAGTTATTGTAATCAAGTTAGAAAATGTTAAATTGAAAACACCACAAACATGCGTATTATCTATAAAACAGAAAAGGAAAAAGAATGTGCACTGAGAGGAATCGGACATTATCGTTGGATTCTACATGTAGGTGTTAATTGGCAGCCGAGTATGGCTAACACTACAAACTATATGACATTCCTCTTTGAAAACAACCACATAACCATTGTAATGTCGACAATTTCCATTGCAGCATTTGCCTTGGGATTACCCGGTAATATTTTGATCATTCATGCTGTAAGAAGTCGAAAGCAGATGCAGAATGCTAGAAACTACTTCATATTGAGTCTTGCGTGTGCTGACATTGTAGCATTGATGATTTCTGTGCCATTTTACACGCTAAACTTTACAAGGATTTTGTATTACATGCCAGAGGCTGTATGCAAGACCTTAGCGCCAACAGGTAATATTCTGGTGGTAGTTTCAATGTACACGCATGTTGCCATCGCCCTTGAAAGACGTCGAGCAATCGTGTTTCCTCTCCTGCCCAAACCGAGTTCAAGAAGAATCAAAACTTTGATCGCAACTGTTTGGGTGGTACCAGTGATTGTTTTGGGCCCAGTGTCTTACCATTTCAGCCAGGTTCGCTCAGGAAATTTTTGTTATTTTAGAAACGATCTTGGAGAAGCATATTGGAAAGCCTTCTTTGTGACTACTGTTATACTAAACTTTGTTATCCCACTCCTAGCACTGATATGGTCATATCGGCAGATTGTTCGTGCTTTAAAACAGAATATTGCTGCTATTGGAGAGTTGGAGCAAACTAACGCAGCAATTGTTCTTCAACTCAAGAACCAACGAAAGGTTGTCAACTGTCTGATAATTCTTGTGTGCGCCTTTGTAGCACTGACCTTTCCCTTCTACTCTGCTCTCGTTTTAAGTGTATTCGCGATAACCATGTATTTTCCTTTCATAATGACGTTCAATATAGTCACCCTATGCGTGCATTTTTTCCTATTTTCGCTCAACCCGATGATATTGTATGTTAGCAGCACCGAGTTTCGGTTAGCATTTAATGAAACTTTCAAATTGTGGAAGCATTTTCATTTCTTGAGCGTTTGTTTGTGTTTTAAGAAAGGTAAACCCCTTAACGGCGACCTTTCTAAAAAGTCTCTTTCCGTGATTGCTCTTTCTGTCGTAAACAAAGAATGTGAAGGAGATTGACAGTTGCAGGAAGGTGTGTCATTTTTAAGTTGTTAGCAAACGAATTAGAATTCAGCTGCAAATAGGGCGACTTGCGTAGAAGTTCCCAAGATTTAGTTGAGAAGTCTAAAGAGAGAGAGAAGTATTAAAGACTAAAAAATTGCAAAATGGAAATCTGGTCATTTTATTAGAAAGCAGGCAATTGGATTTACTACCAAACATGGATGATAATTATTTAAATACAAAGAGAAAACATGTTCAGAATGGTAAATGTATTTGTGAAGTATGAGTAGTTGCATGCAGGAAATTGAAGATCTATTAAATTTTTTATCAATAAGCAAATGAATGAACGAATTATTTAACAATTAAATAAATAAATAAACAAACAAGCATTTCGAAATTGACGAAGAAACTCCAAGCATTACCTTCACCATAAAAAACAATATACATAAAAACGAACCAAGTTAAGCAACATAACATAACTATGTGAATTACTGTTTGGAAATTGCGCATGCTTCATTCTCTATAAAAGTATTTCTAAATCTCTACACAAAGATCTCTTCTTCATTACCTACCATAACACTATCAATCTTGATGATATTAATGTTTTCAATGTTCACAAAATCACTCACTTGTTGGCTCACAACGATTGATTAAGAGGAAAGAGACCACAATGTGTTCCTCGTATATATCTCTTCGCATTTGTTCTTTAACAAAGTAATGTACTAATGAATTAATCATTCCATATTGCGAGTCTGAAGCCAATAAGTGTATTAATTATAGCTCTGAAGGATACTCCGTAACGCTTTAAAAACATATATTCCAAGGTTATTGTGAAGTAAGTTACAAAAGTCCGAGTAGTAATATTCTTAAAGTAACCGTTCACCTTGAGCGGTGTTTTCAGTTTCGAGCATCGTATTTCAAACTGTTTATTTCACTTCCAGACGTCAGTGCGGCTGTCAGTTTCAATTTCAACTATTTTTAGTTTGTTTGTGAGATTCAGCACAATTTTTAGTCTATTTTCGTCCTGGCAACTTTTAATTGAATGCGTCGTTAATTTTTTTCAGGTATTTGAAGAAAATTCCTTATTTGCATCGTACAAAACTGCACTGTTTGAGTCATAAAAAAATTATCGGTGCGGAACTTCAAAATTCGCCAGGACGGTTTTCATCTTCAGCTATTATTTTATAAGCTTGCCAAATTTGACGGGTAAGGGAGCATTGAACCTTTGCATTGTCGCAGTTTTAGCTAAAGCATGTTTCGAGAAAATTCACTCCTAAAGTACGCGGCACGTCATACAATTTCACTTCCAGTAAAAACTCTCGTTCGTCATATCTCGTAAACTATTAGACGTATTGAAAAACAATTTTTGTTACTAAAAGTTCATTTAATTTAAATTTGTATTCTGCAAAAATCTCAATTTCGATGTTTTGATCCGTTCCAACATGAACGGTAACCTTAACACAACTGAACACCTTGGTTTACTTCTCTATAAACAGCTTCAGATGCGGTTTGCATGTAAAATTTGGCAGTACCAGCTACTTCGAGTGCTTTGGTTATTATCTTAAGTTTAATCTCTTACACTTTTTTGATAAAGATAAACATTACAATTTGATGCTTCTGAACTTCAATCTTCAATAGAAGCGCTTCCTTTTGGCAAGATATGTTCCAATCTTCTTTCTTACTCTTCAGAAATAATTGCTTTATACTGTATTATATATTAAATACTTTGTTAATTTGAACTGCTTGCTTGTCAAACATTTGTCAACTTGCAACTGATAGACTTGATGAAAATCTATATGTTGATAAGAAAATAAATTGTTTTTTATTAATGCTGTGAAACAGAACTGACAACTCAACACCAACATGCCATACAACAGTGTTGTGAAAGGGACAGCTCATCGGTGAATTATAGCTAAGAGTGTTGTTACTGAAGATGATCAACCTCACAGAGTTTAAAGGTACTTCTGACACTACAAACCGTACAACTCTCGATTCGGGAAAAGCCCACTTCAAGATTGCAATGTCTACGATTTCCATTGCAGCAATTTGAGGAATACCGGGAACACTTTGATCATGATCCATGCTGCGAGGAGTCGAAAGCAGATGCAGAACGCTAGAAACTACTTTAAAATCGTTAGTCATGCGTGTTTTAGCATTGTAGTATTGCTAAATTTTGTACCATTTGTCTGGCTTTCGAAACCTCACAGCATTGATGTTCAAAATGTTACCCGGTATTCCAAGAAGAATTACTGCAATGGAAAAGGTGCACATTGCCAAGTTGATGCGGGCAATTCCCTCATCGAGCATTGTAAGATTTGTAATGATGGCACTATGATTAAACTTTGTAGAGTTTATTGTCTTAACAACCTTTTTTGCTATTGATTCACTTGTGAATGGTCCCTTCACAACAAGTTTCTATGGAATATTGTGTTGTGGATTTGGCAACTACCCGGTATGTCCCGAATTTTTAACAAAAGTTTATTTGATTTCTTATCGCATTCTGCGCGTCAGTTGCGTGTTGATAAAGTTTTGCAGATGGAAGCAGTTTCAATTAACAAAATATTAACAAATATATAATTAAAAAAGTTATTTCTAAAGAACAATAAAGAAGACCTAAAGATATCGTGCCACAAGGAAGCGCTTTTGTTGAGGTTTAGGAAGTATTGAACCGTAACTTTGTTTGTTTTTTAAAAGTCAGAAAATCAAACAAGCAGCAGACATCGCCAAACTTTGCGTGCGAATGCAACGGTTTCCTAGAGAAGTGAGTACAGGCGTTGTTGTACATAGAATTTCTCTGATTGGGACTTTTAGGCCTCAACCACACTAATGCGTTTTCATTTAAAACCGCATCGTTTATACCAGTTAAACTAAGTTCCATCACGAATCGTTACAATCTTTTGGAGTTTTGGGCCGCGGGTGCATCTCGGGTCCGCTGAATACCCAGGCCCGTTTTAATTATACTTGTAGTGGTCTCTAATAATCTATATATACCACATGACTTAGTTTACCCATGAGTCATGGCGATATGAAGACCAGAAAGTTATCGGAGCGAGAAAACGCACGAGTGTAAACCTACAGTATACTGTGTGTCTGCATTTTATCTGCGTGGAACAATACAATTATTCACTAGCACCAGGTCCTTCTGGTGCTTTATGCGTGCAATATGCTGCAGTATCAGCTGTTTCGAGCGCCTTGGTCAGTATTATGTATAGTTAATAATCTTTCTTTGTAAGAAAAGATGAACATTTCGGTTTGATATCTGCTCGACCTCAAAAGCAACGCTTCATTTAAGAAAAACATCCTTAGATCAAGATCTCAATACTAATTCTTTTTTTAATCAGTTTCCTAAATTTTCACTTAATTAAAACGGCCTCCGCTTGATATATTTGTCAATCTTCAATTGACAAACACAAACAACACAAAAAGCCAACAAAGCGAGTAGAAATTCATAAAATATAATCTACAACATGACATGCCATATAACGGTGTTGTGAAAGGAAACCACTCACGGATGAATCAGTAGCAAAGAGCGTTGTTAAGATGATCAATTTTACAAATTTTGAAGGCAATGCTAGCACTACAATTTGTACAGCATTCGAAGCGGGAAATGCTTACACGAAGATTGCGATGTGTGCGCTTTCTATTATAGCAATTGCTTTGGGATTACCAGGTAACATTTTGATCATTCATGCCGTGAGGAGTCGAAAGCAGATGCAGAATGCTAGAAACTATTTCATTGTGAGTCTGGCATGTACCGACATTGTAGTGTTGCTAGTAGATGTACCTTTTGCCACCCTTCACACAGGACGTTTTGTGCGTTACATGCCCGAGGCTGTGTGTAAAACATTAGTTCCAACAGTTTACGTATTGGTGGCAGTTTCAGTGTACACGCATGTTGCCATCGCCCTTGAAAGACGCCGAGCCATTGTGTTTCCACTCCTGCCCAAGCCGAGTCCAAGAAGAATTAAAACATTTATCGCAACTACTTGGCTTATACCGGCCATTGTGATTGGTTCAGCGACTTACTATTTCAGCCATCTTTACTCCGAATATTTTTGTTATTATAGAAATGAAGATTTTGAAGAAGTATACTTGAAAGCCTACTTCGTAACGTATGTTACAGTAAACTTTGTCATCCCACTCGCAGTAATAATATGGTCCTATCGACAAATAGTTTGTGCGTTAAAGCAGAATATTGCTCCTATTGAAGAGTTGGCGCAGACTAATGCAGCAAATGTTCTTCGTCTCAAGAACCAACGAAAGGTTGTCAACTGTCTGATAATTCTTGTGTGCGCCTTTGTAGCACTGACTTTTCCTTTCTATTTAGCGGTTATTTTGATGGTATTCGTGAAAACACTCAATTCACTTTTCACTTACACGTTAGGTGTAGTGACTTTGTGTATACATTTTATGATATTTTCCTTAAATCCAATAATACTGTATCTTAGTAGCACCGAGTATCGATTAGCTTTCAACGAAACTTTTAAACGGTGGAAAAGTGTTTTCTGTAGAATTTTTTTGTGTTTCTGCAAAAGTAAATCCCTTACTGGCGATCGTTCAAAAACGTCTTCTTGTGCTATTGCATTTTCTATCGTAATCAAAGGATGTGAAGGAAACTGAGAGTTACAAAAGCGTAGTAGAAAAATGCGTTCACTTAAAATATTCAAAATCTACAAAAACATCATCAATCAAATTATAGGGTGCGTCCGGGTCCTTAAAAACCTCAAAAGTCCTTAATTTTCACTTTCCAAATTTTGAGGCCTCAAAAGTCCTT
>JAOBRG010356173.1:0-12985 GCA_027574985.1 Umimayanthus nakama
TGCACAAAAATAGCCATTTCCAAAATGGATTCTCCAAGCTGAGCTATGACGCGCAAGTGGACCAAGACATAGACCCAACCTAATGTTAGGGGAATTGGGCCTAGTTTTTGGCTCCCTCCTGCATTGGTCCGCTTATGTTGCATATGGTACTATTGCTGACACAATTCTACGCGGGCTCAGCAATGAGAAAGACACTCATGAGCACCTGGATACTAAGAACGAACCATCCTCCGTAGCCGAGGGCGACGTTGAGTCGCTTTTGAAAGAAACCAAACCCTCCAACACGCTCAAGGGCTTCGTCGATTGTGAGGGCCATCCTCAGAACTGGAGGAGAAAAAAAGAAAATATGTTGGAAAATTCATTTTAACCGTTTAAAAGGTCGGAGGGAGAGTGGGTTGGTATCGACTGTGAGTACCGTCCTCAGAAATGGAAAAAAAAAAACAGACAGCGTTAACCATAGAAGGCATAAGCTTTAAAAAACATACACGAAGGCAAAAAAGCATGGGGGTTGGGGGGGGGGTGGTCAATCGGATTCCTCCCCTGTACTTTCGATGCCATTGATCCGATTGACTCGATATTTGGCATATCTTTTGTACTTTCAACTAAGCAAAACGGCGTGATGTCTAACTGGTTTTCATGGCAACCAAAGAAAAAAATCAATGGCTTCACAAGTGGCCGCGTTCTTGGAGATCTTGGATATTGATTCCTAAATCATGTAAACTACGAACAGGATCTCCGTTCAAGCAGGGCTAAGCGAAATACATGCTAAACTATCAAACTGGAAATCAGAACTTCCTACAGTGTCCGCTCCCAAGGCCGAAGCAGAAGTAGCAAAGCGTATACTGATCATGAAGAAAAGGTCTTATTATTTAGAGTTTGAGTCTAATTAACACTTTCTGTTGTTAGCCTCAAGTTAATCTCAATAGCGTCTACCTAAAGTCTCTGCCTTGACTTACCTGATTTAAATAGTAAGCAGAAGTTAGTGCGAGTCGGTTCGAAATTTGACCAACTAGTCGACTTTCACAGCTTCTGCTGGATACTACATGAAAGACCACAACTGGACGAAGAGATGGGCTTGCTCAACTTTTCCTGTTAAATAATCAAATCTAATGCAAAGTTAGTGTCATCAAAGCAGCTTAGCCTAAAGCTATTCTTACTGAAGCGCAAAGCAAACACTGGTTTTCAGCTTAACTGCACAACAGACAACTTGAAGCAGTTTTGATCAAAACTTTAATTTGAAAAGTTAGAACTACAACACACGCCACTCAAGTTTCTCTGCATGCTCTGAGAAGGTGTAGAAATCATGTGGAGTTAATATAGCTACTACATTTAAATTTGGTGATGGTTGTTTAAAAATCTGTCATCTGAAACCGTTCGCTGATTCGCCCGAGTGAGCTTTCCTTAAGTTTGGTAGAAATTTACCTTCTGAGGTACACACGATAAAGCCATTTTCGGACCGAAAAACTTATTTGCGGCTGGCATTAGTTAACGGTGCAAAGCGTGTCCCAACGTAAAAATGTAGCCCTGCATTGGACGTGTGAACCGAGGTGTGAACCGGGGTGTGAACCTGTCTAAACATAAACCTTACATAGTTATCGAAACTCAGCAGTGAAGTGTGCGCAAGCTCGTCACCTGCTGTAACAAACGGCAGCACTTCACTTACGAGTTGTTATGGCAAGTCTAGATACCAGATAAAAATATTGTTTCAGTCTAACAATACTTTGCACTAGATTCGTTTATAGTCATACTGATAGACTAATATACACCTAGCATATCGTTCTTTCTTTGCCTTGGTCCTTAATGAATTCAATTGAAAAGATAGTAAGTGAAAATATGTTTATACTTTTTGGAATGGCTGGAAATGCTTCCAATTAATCAATCAATGTAAAAAATTACATTTTTCTGTCTCCATTTTTGACTTACAAAATTAAATTATTAACCCTATTCCGCCTGGGCTTTTTGGAGTTCTTTGGCCTGGGGTTCTCAAAAGACCACCCCCCTCCACCCCCCAAACCCCCTCCATAAATCGGAGGGTAATGACGCTATTGTCATGAAGCTTTGGCGTTAGGTTGAACATTATTACTTAATTAGTTTTAAATTGATACACGCCAATATGATGTCATAATTACTTCATAGTGATGTAATTTTCACACAGATCAGTGTCCTTCAAAATGCTGTTGCTATGGCAACCAGACCCAATAACCAATACTCTACCACATCGCCAAGTTGCTGGATAAATTTGAGGAAAGGTCCTATGATACGGAAGGACCATCTTTAATTGTCTGAAACTGCAAGCTATACAAATTTGGCGCGGGCATCAAAAGCCCAACCCCCAGGAGGAATCGGGTTAATAAATTATAATCCTGTATCCAATACTCAAAATTCAAAATTCATTTTTCAAACTCCCGCATACATCAACATCAAACTTTTTGGAGTTGGGGTTCACGACTATTGCTGCTGGGCAGCTGCCTTTCGTCCTGTTAAGGCAGTGGCATTTTGGACCTTTATAGCAGTTTAACTGACCTTGATACATCTTTTTCTGCAGTTCCTGTACACAAAAGACGCGTCGTGTTACATACTCATTTTGGTAGACGTCACCGCTACATTAGCAAGAAAATGTTCTCAACCATAAGAGTAACGATCAAAGTTAGCTTTGTCTCAAAGAGAAGCCGGATCAGAAGCATGCAACAAAGCAGTTAGGTTTTCAAACACACAGGACTTTCGTGCATGAACAAAATGATCTTCGTGCGCAATACGGGATCGTTTAATTGGTCTGGGTATTGTGTAGAGGTGCGACTTGTGCCCTGCTTTGTCTGTTCTCTACCATTTACGAAAAACACCACCAGTTTATCTACCAACGACAACGCTTCGTTATACAGTAAGCATTGAGCTCAACGATCGTGGTCAATATCGAAGAGTAGTTGTTGACAACTGCTGACAATTCTCGCATGGGTTTGGCATTACCTACAGGCCTTATGGAATTTTTTCTCCGTGTCACTAACAAACAATGCCTCACCTGTATTCGAAAGTCCATGTGGAGAGGGATGTCGTACAGACATCACAACACCGTTGTCATTCCATGCTTAATTTAGCGTTACCTACTGTACAGTTCAGCGAATTCACCGGAGACAGAGTTGCCTACCTTCTCAACAGTATGGATGCTACAGGATAACATTTTAAGGTGACGATTCAAAATGCAAAGTCCTGATGGAGAGTTGAGGTCGGAGGTAATGGTGCGTAAGACAGCTCTTCTGTCTGTATTAAAAACGAGAAAGCCTGGACCTAAAACCTTTCTTCTAATAAGAGAACCGAGGCCGGCAGCCTCAACTTCCATAATTAAAATTTTCAAACTTTCAAACTAATTCAGAAGCAATATTCAATATTACGCTTGTATCCCCGAAATTGTACTACCTTCCATTCACTCATTCCCGAATTTAAAACGATTTACAAGCCAATGTATCAATAAGATCAATATAAACTGTATAATCTGTGCTAAAGTCTGTGTATACTGCTGATACTTTTTGTTTCTGCTTTGTGTGTTTCACAGTATCAGGTGTCGCAGTTCATTTGCAAAGAAGTATCATCAACGAAATTATCCTACCTTTAATATCGCGAGTTCGTAAGTCAGCGTAATATATTCTACCGACATCTGATCTTCAAATGATTTAGCATACGAACGGATACTAATATGCTGTGCAGAGAAACTTAAAATGCCACTAAGAGACAATGCGACATCTGCCTTCGTTGTCTGACACGTCGCCAGATAACGACACTAGTCAAACTTTAAACTTGAGCGATGTAACTGAACTAGCTTTGTCACAGACGAAGGCATTAAAATATCGTCTTACAACAATTATTGCAAAGGAGAGCGAGCTGTTAAAAGAACATTTCAACTCAATTGTGGTTGATCTGAAAACAAAAGTCTAAGACCTTAATGAAGTTGTAAACGATCTCAAAAGACAAAACCAGCCTAGAATATAGGAAGAAGGAGATCGAGGATTTGAAAGGACTATAGTTGACAAACAAAACAAAGAAATCAATGAAAAAACTAAAGCTACCTCAGACCTGAACATTAATTTTTCAACTATATGAAGCATAAAATGACATAATTTAAAATCAAAGTAGACGGAACAATATAAGGATAAATGGTATACCGGAAGACGAGAACGAGTGTTTGGAGCAGACAGAAGCTAAAGTCAAAGAAACCCTCAAGAATACACTACGACTTGATTTCGAAAATTAAACTGAAAGGACCCATCGCGTAGGACGGGTACCGGTGACAAGCACCGATTATGTACTCGTCATAAAACAAATCTAGAACCATAATATGCAAGCTATATGACTGGAAAGTTAAGGAGCAATTTTGAGATCGGCGCGTGCAACAAAATCAACAAATATTTAAGTTTGTGAGGACCTTTCTGAGGAAACGGCGCGAAAAAGAAAGGAACTTCTACACAAACTTCAAAGAAGCCAGGGAACCAGAACATATTGCGTATCTAGTAGTTTACCATTATTGTAATTTTACAGAGGAAATAAATACATAAAATTAGTAAAAACTAGTTAAGAGTTAATTACAGTTTCTTGATCGAAGATGAGTTAACGCTTACTTAACTCACGATTGAGTTTACTTATTTCAAGACTGATTTTGGTTGCCACTTTTATTTACATAACTGGGTTTTACTTGTTGTGTTCTTCAATACTTATTTGGAAAGACCAGATGCATTTCTTGATGAAGGAGTTAAGTTTAAAAGTCTCGCCCAGCCCCTTCGAACAACCGGGCCCAGCTGGAGCCTAATTCAGGGAAATTCAGTTTTAACCGCGGCTACAAAATGCATCAGCTAGAACCCCAAGGGATCTCATGGATGGCAGGTCAGAAAGGTCATGGAACTTAAATTCTTTGGATGGCAATGTTTATGTCATTATCAAGTGTTGAATGAAAACGTTTGTGGTATTTTTATGACATTGTTTTCCAAAGTGGTTGTTGTGAACGATAGCGTTCAATTTTGTGATGACTGTCTGTCGCTCTACCTTGACCACCTTCGTCTTCACTTTTTTAGCAGAAAAATGAAAAAATAGTGTTGAATAAAAAAAATGTAAGAGTTTATTAATGGTATCATCCGTGAAGACAAAAACACAACGATACAAATGAAAAAACAAGTGTTTGGTACTGCGTTTTGATTGGCATGTCACGTCAAACTACTGACACGAATGAAAGGATTCCATACACAGTCAGTACTCTGGAGTAAATTCAATGAGCAATTTAGTCAACATAGTTAATAGTATAAACTAAAGAAAATAAATTATTTCAAGTCGATATTATTAAATGTGGGAAAGGGATACCCTTATTCCCAACGCAATTGTTGCAATCAGGTTCACTAAGTACTGAAACACGTTTTCGTGATTTGTCAAAAGGAGCCTTAATCATTTTAATAACTTCAATTGCCCCCGATCAAGAAGCACGCAACCGTTATATTTCACGCTCGAACGATCATATAGAAAATTGTAGACATCAAACAGTGTAAGAGGTTATCAGTATTTCATCTTCCAAAAACAAACAAAACGAAACGAAAGAACGTTAGCTAGTGAATGCTTGGCGACTTGTATGGAACGCAAAATGAGAACCTAGTAGATTTCAAAAAGTGTTAGACTCGAGTTTGTCAAGCTGTATCATCAGAAAAGAAAGACAATCAAAACAAAAAAAGGAAACATCAGAGCTCTGCTCATAGCTTACTAATTGGCGTCTGTTACGAGAAGAATGAAAGGAATTTGTTTAAAGTCAGTGACTGTGTAATAATGATAGCTGAAAGAAACCAGCAAAGCATACAAAATCGTTGCAATCGTTTTAGACAGAACTGACATGCGTTTTCATTATTTGTCAAAAGGAGTTTAATCGTTTAAATTATCTGTGCTGGAAAGCAAGCAATTGTTGTTTCACAATCGAATAATCTCTTTATAGTATGTAGCTGCTTTAAAATGACAGGCAAAACTGACTTCCCTAAAATAATTTATTTATGTGTTTACAGCTCAAAAGTTTAGTTCTTCGTAGCGATGTTTCATATTGCTGAACAAATCGAGCTCATCAATTCCTTAAAACTCATCTAAGATGAGAATTTAGCGGTTGAGTTTAAACTGATAACTTTTTGGGAATGTTAGTCTCAAGGTCATCTGAATGAAGTCTACCTGATGTATATGCGCTGACTTACCTGTTTTTAAAAGAAGAAAAAGAGCGTGTCGGTTCGAAATTCGATCCAAGAGATTACAAAGCCTTCACAATTCCTGCTGGATACTTCATGGAACACCACCACCGGAAGAAGAGACCGATTCGCTCAACTTTTCCTGTTTAAATCGAATGCAAAAGAAAATGCACCGAAACGCAACGTAGACAGTGGTTTGCAGCTTCACTGCACAACAGACAACTTGAAACCCATTCGGTATATTTTGGTCGGTTTGGCTGGACTCTACAACTTTCACGGATTCCGGTTACAATTAAACATGTAAAAACAGGAGGCTCGAGAAAGCCCAAAATTTTATAAAAACATGTTGAGAACAATCCCAAGACTTGAGAAAGGAAAATAAACTTTTGTTAATACTGCACTAGGATATTTAAGCTGATTACTGAAAGTGGTTATCATAAGAATTAACTGATTACTGATCTGAGAATTAATCGGCTACTAAAAACAGTACCTGGTTACTGAGATTCGGTTAAAAAACTACATGTTAATGATTAATGAGAACCAGGTCACCCAATTCAATCCCTTTGGGAGGAACGCACTGGGCCCTTTTGTTAAAAGCCGGATAAGTGCTAATCCCTTGGTCAACTCAACAGGTTTTTTCAAGAGTTAGCGGAAAAGTAGTGGTAGTACTAATCAGGCTTTGAATAATTGGTTCCTGTAGTTGAATTTATGAAGCGATACCTTATATTACAAGCTCAGACTACAGTAGTAACCGACTTTCGTAAAGGTTAGAAAAACTGTTAGATAGAAAATAATCTCAGTCAAGGTATGGGAAGTTAGAAGGGCTCATGATCGTATACATTGTTACCAACAATGCAACACAAACAAACGCATGCTTTGCACTCAGTCTTCGCTGATCGTGTAGTGATTGTACCGCACAGATATCAATATCTACATGTTTATATGATCCACTCAGCTCTGTCGCTTAAGATCTGATCCATAGCAAGTTTGATGTTGTTATATAAATATGCAGATTTGAAAGAAGTTTAATTTCTATTTTTACTATAGACTCGAGTAAATGCGGTTTCCCTTCGCTCGATACTTACCTATTGGAGTTACTTATTGGATAAATCAGTATGAGTAAAACGGAGTTTGTAACTTGAATCAAGTTTTAACAAACGTATCAAACACAAAGTAAACGCAAATACTTGATTTTAGTGCAACTAGGCCAAGTGGTTCTAGCATATGTGATATCTACATTACATGGCTTTATGGTAAATCAACTGTTAATGTAAATTGCTTGCCTTAGTGGCAGGTCAGTCAAAGCCTACGCCCAGTTTGAGTCTCGCAGTTTAAGTTTAAGTTTTAAGTGTCTCTTCATGGAACAAAACGGGGGGTCGGTTAATAATATAATTCTACGTATTCAACAGTTGCTGTTAGGGGGTCAATGGAAACAACAGTGTGTGAGAAACTACGAGCGAAACTTTTTGCAAGACGACCAAAAGACGAAAACCGCGAAAGGAATCTTGACTGGAAAAACACTGAAAGTTTACAAGGAGTCGTTTCAAAAAACAGTTAGGACACTTCATTCTGAATTAGCCATGGCTTTAGCAAATTTCTCTTGTTTTAAGTAACATGATAATTTTGATCTTGAGGTTGACTTTGCCTAAAAAGGTGTTAACAAATTACAAACCTAGAGTGATTCCATCGTTAATTCAACACCTCAATACCTGTGGTTTGTGACATGACCAATTACTTCCTCTTAGTCTTCTGTTCGGTTTATTCTCTTTCCTTCGTGAGTTCATGCCTTTCAAGAAAACCTTAAATCTCGTGCTACAAATTTTAACGAGAAGTTCGCAATAAACTGCGGACGTAGTATCTCGATCATGCTGTAAAAATATTCAAAAAAAAATTGTCATTTCTATAAACGCTTGCAGAAATAGTCTGCAAAGAAACGTTGCAAAGTCTTTTTCTCCCGAAAACACTCTCTAAAGTAAATTTACGTGTGCCATTGTCAGCTTCACGGACAAAGTCAAACGTTTTATCATTCCCGCCTTATGAAATGAAGTCCCCGTTGTTGAAGTGAACACACAGTTTCCTTGGCAGACTGCTAAGGCCCATCCAATTAATTCCTGAATGAGACTAAGCTCCTTGTAAGGCTCTCTTTAATTTTCATTGCCCCTTTCTTGTAATCGACGGTGTTTTGTCGAACCTTTGCCATCCAATAGTCTGCAGCTTTACCAAATGAATGATAAGGTTATATGTACAATGCCTTAAATTCCTTTTTGTCACTGTCATGTCAGAAGCAATGTTGTTTGGTTTTTAATTTTACTAGACTCAACTAGCTGTGAGAATGAGCCAATTAGTAAACAGCTTGAGCATAGAAGACTGGTCTAAATGAAAGGCTGTTTCGCAACAGCTTTTGCACTTCAGTAATCGTTTTACACAGAGTATGTCATGAAAGAAGAAAGCAGTTGTGACTTTTTTGTGCTTAACTGTCACTCGATCGCAGCTGCAAACCAAGAGTACCGGTCCCAGAGTAAATGCTGTGAAATACTTGTTTTCATTTCCGAATAAAACATCTGCACACTTCATTTCAAATCGGTCATTTACTACGCGCCAAACTCTGCAGTACTTGAGTGAGGGGGTAACCTATAAGGCTTGGCCGCTGAGCACTGATAAGCATAGATTAAGGTTACAGTAATGATAAGTTAAAGTGCTCTTATAACAATCCCAATAATATCTACTGGGCGTTAGCCCTATATAGGAAATGGGCGTTGAAAACTGTCCTGAATGATTTATAAAAAATAACTGGAACGGAATTTCAAAATTTCCCCAGGTAGGTTCACATCTTCCGATTTTATTTAATGAAGTTGCTAAACTAGATGACACGACGTTGAAAACTGAGGGAGCATTGATTCTTTTATTGTCGCAGTTTTAGGTAAAACAAAATTGTTCGAATCACTTCTAAAGTACGCCGCACGTAACACAACTTTACTTCCGGTAAAAACTCTCGTTCGTCATATTTTGCAAACTATTAGACTCATTGAAAAACATTTTTTGACCAGAACTTCAATTAGTGTACATTAATATTCTGCGAAAATCTTAATTTCGATTATATTTGTTTGTTGCAACGTGAAATGTAACCTTTAAATATAGCTGGTAATTTTCTTTTGCGCTCTAAGTAAAGTGCGAGCGAATATCTGAATCTCAATTGACGTACGACCATCAAACATAGTGACAGTGACAATGTCGGAAAAGAAAAATTCCATGTTTATGTCATCTGGCGAGTTATGGATGCACTTGTGGAGTTTAGGGAGCACTCGGGTTGAATCAAATTCTGTGCTCAAGATTCAGTTCTAACCATTTATTTTCAGTTGTAATATGTTTGAAAACTTATTTGTCCCCTCGGCTAAAAAACTAAAACCAAGACATTCGGTGCAGCTACATGAATCAATGCTAATCCCACAATCAAGCGGTAATATTAACTTTGACAATTTTATTAACTAGCTAAACCAGCTTATTTACAAGAATATTTTAGACGATTGTTATAGTTACCCAAACTTGCAATAACAAGTAACCCACATTTATATCTGCCCTGGCCTGTTATCTTTCATTGGTTATTCCTTTAATAAAATTATGGTAGATGTAAAATTGACTTTAAAATATCGTGCAGCAAGCATTTTTGACTAAAATGTTGTTGGCATCATGATGTTTTGCACACAACTTTTACACATTGATGCATGAAACATGGCCATTTCTTCCTTATTTTTTTTTCCAACATGCAGTGTGCTCTTGTACCATGCGATTTGTATTTTTGCATCTCTTCAACAGTCTGTTCAAGCTTTCTAATATCGGCTGAAATTATACTGCCATGCTTGTCAATATCGAGGGTGGAAGCAGAATCTTGAATCATGAATTACGGCTAAAAAAGTGAAGGAATCATGAATCACACCATCTCGCAGGCGGTGAATCATGAATCATGGACAGAAATAATGAGTCTTGAGTTTTTGTCTCATGATAACACAAATGAATCATGAATCATGAAGAAATTCTATAAATGAATCATGAATCATTGGTCGAAAAATATTTGGGAATAACGAATTATCATACTGAAAAGATTCTGCTTCCACCCCTGAGTCTATACAACAAACTCTACTCACGATGGTGGTTATAAAAGCGGACACTAACCCTCAGACGGCTAAGCTATTTACTGTAACAAATGACATTGCAACCCGAAGTGAGGGAACACTTGGAACCCCTCCTCCCGAGATTTTCCAAATCGTTGCTTCAGTCAGCTTTGAGTTAGCTAATTACTTTTTAAAACAGCAATCAAGTTTTATTTAAGAACTGTTTCCATGGCAAGACGGCAGCAAATTTTGCTAAAATCATTTTATAGGCATATAGTTGAGAATAGAGTCTAAAAGCGGAAATTCGAACAAATTTTCACCAAAGTTTAAGGTTTTCACCAACTTTGATTTGCATAAACAACTACACATAAATTATAAGTGGCGACCTCATCCAATAACTTCAAAAGATGCGCTCCTTATGAGAATACAGGTACTGAAAATTTTAATTTTATTTCTTTGAAGTTTCAAGTTTTAGGTCGGAAAAAACAGTGGGGTTAATTTGACCCATCCCCGACCCATGGAAGCTTTAAGGTTAATCACACTCCAGAATTGGCGCGAAACGAACTGCCTTTGTTGAAAAAACGCCAATCTCTACACTTTCGTAGCTTCTGTCTTGGGATCCTTTTCTGATTGGTTGCTCTTGGTTATAGCTTCCATTGTCTCGCCCATGGAATGCCCTTTGGTCTCCACCAGAAAGAGGCACATAATACCGGCTACGAGGGAGATTGCTCCCAGAATTCCATATGGCAGTAGAATGTGCACGCGGGTCTGCAAACAAGAAGATTTTGTAAGCAACAGACCAGCTGACATCTTTCGATGAAGAGGAGTGGCTAAATTTTATTTCCTTCATTCAAATCAAGCGATGTGATTGATGGTTTATACCTTACATAACTAAACTTTTTACAGGATAATTGAATAATGGAAAACATGAAATAGCGAAGTTAATTTTAATTTACCAAACACATTGGAAAGCCAAGATAAGAGATGATATACGCTTTTAAAATGAAAAAAGTTGTGGTTGTTGTTGTTGTTGTTGTATACAGGCTGCCAGAAGCACCTTTATGTGCTTAAGATTCGCCTCGCCGTGTTATGTTGATTACTAAGCAAATATGAAACATGGTGATCAGCTTCAACTAAACTTAAAAATTAAACCTGCCCGAGTTTTCAACTTCAGTTGCCGATGTCTTCGTCTACGACAATACAGCGTTGTTTTTTATTTTTCACTGATTCAACTACTGCTAAAAATTGCTGCAAACTGTCGCTTGAGTGCTTAATTTCACTTTTAAATTGGGCAAACAGACGATCCACCTGATTAGTATCCCGGGCTGACAAATGCGTGAACAAGTAACAACTTCAAGGCTTAGACAATATGGGAACATAATAATAGTTAGATTTTGGTAACATTAGCCTGATTGGCACTATAGCCACATACGAAAATCCCACATTCGTGGGATTTTCTGAGGAGGCCATATGGCTTTTTCTCAAACTCCAGAGTCAGCACTGCATTGATGAGGCCCAGAAGGCCGAAGGCCTGTCTACACTTAGATATTGCGCCTTGGGTGCAAATCTTAGTTGAGCACTCTATCTGGAGTGTGTGTCGTCGTAAGGCTTGTGCAAAGCACGCTAGTTTTTTAGTTTGAGCACTCTGGCGACATACGAAGATCCAACATTCGTGGGATTTTCTGAGGAGGCTATATGGCTTTTTATCAAACTCTAGAATCACCACTGCACTGATGAAGCCCAGAAGGCCGCAACAGTACTGTCTGCAGTTATTGTAGTTTTAATAGAGTAATTGTGTGCTCAATGATACCAAATTTATTAAGAAACAAAAGTTAACCGTGTCTAAAAGCTACTAAGGTTCATGTGCTGCAATGACATTTGAGAATGAACTATGCATGAAGCAAGAAACTGTTAACCTACCAACGCGATGACGTAAGGGGAGCAGAAGCCAGCAACCATGAGTCCGAGGCGACACATTCCAAATCCAACATTCCTTTAAATTTAGGCAAAAAAGTAACGTATGAGCTATTGCACGTATTAAGTGACTGAATAAAATCTGCAATCTGCTCGATGTGTAATTTTGGATCTAAAGGTCTCCAGCAAGTCAGAAAATGAGATAACTTGGTAACAATTCCTATTGTTATCATTAATATTAACATTATGGTCATTATTGTTATTACTATTATTATCATTATCATTATAATTTATTTATTTTTTAGTAATAGTAGTATTACAAATATTAGTACTTTCACTAATAATTTTATTTTAGTTTTTGTTGTCACCATCATCACAAACTGTTTTTTATCTTGCAAACTTTTGCATATGCAAACCTCTTGGCAAATAAAAACCTTACGTATATATTTAGGGTTGTATGATATCCTATCTCCACAATTGGATATTAAGGCAAGTTGCGGTCATATACGAATATGCTGACCCAATCAAAATACTAATTGACTCTGTTGTTGCCATGGCAACGTACTGGTGTGTACTTTTGCTAAATTTTATTTCCCTAACTTCTAGTAGTAATGACACAATTGTGACTGAGGGAACATGAACGAAAACCAGGAAGAACCACATTGATACCCCTGTTGTGTGCAGTGAACTTCAATTTGAGGCTTCTTTCTGTTTTTGTCAGAGAAACAAGACATTAAAGATACCCTACTCCCCCCCCTGCTCTCACCC
>JAOBRG010356184.1:0-12984 GCA_027574985.1 Umimayanthus nakama
AGATAATTTATCCCTGGATGTGCTATGGCGATTTTGTGGCGCTGTTGCGCTTTAGATGGAATTTATTGGGCTTCGAGGGGCAGGCGGTCGAATCTGTTCTCTCCGGCCTTCAAGTTTTCTCTTGTTGGGGAGAACTCCAAAATGAAAATCTCGTGTGAATCGCCCCAGAATGACCCGGAAGGTACAGAAATGACACAAGGATCAACAATTAAGGTGAGCAAGCTTTATGTATGTATTTTATTACAAATTTCTAAGATATCGAGAAAGTCATATTTCTTCCCATACAAAGTCTATAAATCTGATAACTCCATAAAAAAATTTACAGCTTGGGCTGCCTGTGATTACATGCTTAAAAATCTGAGCCTCGGCCGGCATTATTTTTAAAATATTCTTGAAATTTGGCCAATTTCAGCCTCAATGTTGCTATAAACTATATTCTTATGAAAAGACGCGTAGGCATCCTTTATCACTCTCGTAACTAAATCGCCACAATTTTGTATGAGATATTTAGCAAGTTTTTTACGTTAACTAACTTGTAAGACAATAACATCTAATTTGTTGGTTAATTGGGCAAAGAAAAACTTGGTATTTCCCAATGCATCAACGGTTTTGATAATGATGTGTAACATAGTTTTTGTAAACAGTTTGATCTTCCGATTTGAATTCTTTTAAAAAATAATCTCTAAAATCGAAGCGACGAAACAAAAGGTATGTTTTCCATCTCATATCAGTTTACTTTTTCGATCTTACTTATCTTTGTTTTACAAACACAAAGAAAACCAATATATCAACCCGACTATATTGTTGCTGGTCCACCAATGTTAATTCACTTAATTTAATCTGATTTGCAAAACGAGTTTTTACACTATTACGTTAAAAATTAGTTTTCAGTATTTTTTCTGAACTTGAACTACAAACTTATCGACAGCACGCGCTCTAGGGTATTGCTTGTGAGGGTTCGTGGCTTTGCTCGGACAAGAGATCCAGACCACTCTCCCGAGCCGAAAAACTTTTTCAAACTCTCGACTTTTTATTTTTAGTTAAGATCGAGAGAAACCTAGTTTTTTTGGAAGAACTATTAAAGAACATAAAGTTGTTTTTCAGCAGAAACCTTTAGTTTATTAAAAGCTTCACGAAGAACCAATTTTCGTACGGATCAAAACAGTGGAAGCTCCTAAAACAAAGTTCAGGCTAACAACACGGTTGGCTGTACAAATGTTGACCCAAAAGAAACAAAACGCAATTGAAAACTCATTCGAGGCACAACAGTCTTACCTTTAGAAAACGCATACACAACATAAAATCAATTACTAATGAAAAAATAGAACACATAAAAATTTTACGTAACACCGAAAACGATGAAATTCTCAACCTTTGATGTATAGTGTTAGACACAAGGGACCTTGCAACGCGCAACTGATCGAGGACGGATCCTAGTCGCGTAACGTGCCCTCTACAATCTCCTGAATATTTCTGTTATCGTTATTTTCCGGTCGTTCCTTGAAATATGTTTGTTAAATTTGGGCTGCAGAAATTGCATTACAATCCCCGGGTGCAAATCGAACATGTTGTCCAATTGCTGCAATCTTTGCACTTCTCCGAGCTGTTTCATCCGCTTTTCCAAAGAGCTACACCAAAAGTTTTGTATAAGAACGAACCACGAGTTCTTAGCTTTTACCAAATAATGCCACAAAAATCATACTTGCAGTTGCAAGAAAATCTTTCTACACACTCACCGCGCTCATGTTGGACAGTGCTTTTTTCTTTCTTCAAACACAGTGCAAGAAATTTATCAAGTTACTGTGTTCTATCCTCCAAACTGACTGAATACTCTTTTAATAGCTGGAGAGTTCACTTTGCTGTTTGCGAACAAGTTTCACTGAAACATATCAAAAATTTGTTTCGTTTTCTCTTGTTGAATGAATTGTCAACAAACATCATGAGCTGATGAACTTTTTTGTATAGATTTGTGAGAATCTATCACATGTTACTACGACTAATGAAGATCTAAAGTAAGTCTGCCGGTGAGATGCGATTACATTGGGTCAGAATGGCGAGTGTTTTAAGGACGAGTTGCTGGAGTAAAGAATTTTGTATAGTCAGTGTTAAAGAGACCAGATTTGAGTTCAAAAAACAGAGTTAGATCATGAATTTCTCTGTGATACTCCAAGGGTAGAAGTTTTATTGTTGTAAGTCTTTCCACGTAGCACCAATTGTGGAAATAGTTCAGGATGAATTTGGTAGCGCGCCTCTGTACATTCCCTTGTATACCCAAACGGGATGACAAGAACCTCCGAGTTTGTGCATGTGCCCTGAGTGCGTGTGTGTCGTATGCATCAACACACGCTTTTCATATACGAACAATTTTATATAAAAAAGGCTTAAATTTGCCCAAAAACTATAAACAGGCTACAACATTAATTTGAAGCTCGGCTTCAGGTGTAAATGTATCTGCAAGTTATTACTAAAGAACCGCCAGCTTATCACGCCATTACATGTGGCGTTTCAGTTCAGTTTCATTGCAGGCCTTTCTGCAGATAGAAGTGAACACTGTGTGAGCAGGGAAGAAAACCAAAACTGTGTCGCACGTGTTTTAAAAACAGCGCCGAAATGTATATAAGCAAACAATAAACCTATGCTGTAAATTAGAATTAATTTTATAAAATAAGTTTCAGCAATAAACTATCTGAAAAAGCAAAAATAATGGGAACAATTTTAGAACAATTGAGGCTCAAATTGTTTAAAAACTTTAGAATAGGCCAAAATGTACTGGTTCTTATAAAAAACGTGTATAATTTTTTTCAAAGCTGAAATGTTTGGAAATAAGCGTTTTGGAGCCTGGTTTCCATATAATCGCCCCTTTAAAGGGGAGCAACAATGTAGGGTTGAATTTTCAGACTCAATTTCGTCATAAAGGCTAGTGCCTCCGTTCAAATTAGGAATAACACAAATCTAAACCACAGGATCACAGTACTATAATTGATTAAGGCTCACAAATATTTTGAAAATTTCTGGAGATAAGTTGGGAAAAAAGTGGGTGGGGGATTGTTAATTTTGAAGGAATTTTGAGTTTTTGTGATTTTTAGGTAAGTTGAGTATAAATTTTTGGAGTTAACATTTAATGGACAAACGCCAATTTCGTATGCTATCCGAGGAGTAACACTACTTGCTCGCTTAGGGGAAGTGTTTGTTGCATCCCATTAAATCTTTTTCCCCTTTTAAATATCCTCTCAAACTCCTCTAATAACCAACAAAATCTACCCTGTTTCGCCCCCTTAAGAATGCTGGCCTCGTGCTGCAAAAGAAACAAGGCGGCTACTTCTGAGGCTATAGGATTCTGGACATCCTATTTTACCCTATGAAACGAGTTTGTATAGGATCCTCAACTTGCTACTGGGATTGTTAGACTCTGCGTACTTGATAGCAGTGATCGTTACTCAGTCATTTTATCATCTACATTTTGATTTAAATCCTTTAAATGTATTCAGTTTGATGTGTTGAGAGCTTTAACATTAAGCAAGAAACTTGCTTCTATTTAAGTTTTCTAATGAGTAACAAAATTGCAAAACACAAGTGATATATAAAAATACTGAGTTGTAAATAGAAATTTTTCATTTTGTATTGCGGTTTTTAACCTTAATGAGTATGTTTTAGATGTATTAGAATGTTTTAAAACGCGGGTGTCTTGCTGCACTTAGTCTGCAAAGCAACCTTTTCCTTTGCCTTAGGGTTTTTGAGAGAGTTTTGGCGCGCGGCCGTAAACGGGGCGAGGAAGGAGTCGGATTTTTTACTTATGGCGAAGGAAGGGGCAATCTTATCCATATTTTGGCCTCGTCAACACGTAGCCGGGTATTTTCGAAAACGGGGAGTTTTTTTCTCCGTGTTTAAGAAAATCTGCGTCCACACGTAGCGTTTTCAAATCGTGCGTGCGGAAGAGCGAGCCTTGAAGCATGGCATAACATCAGTGTAGTTGAAAACCTCCGTTTTCGCCCGTCCACACGTATAAGATGAATCTTCGTTTACAAAAATCTCCACCCTGGACAGCGTATCTGAAAACCTCCGATTGCGCCCGAAAACGCCAATTACGTGTAAACGGTAACCGTATTTGGAGAAAAAAGTATCTGTTTTCGAAAATACCCGGCTACATGTGGACATACGGGGTCTTTCTCTCTTCATTATTATGGGAATAGATCTTAATTGAGGCCAATCAAAAAAGTGCACTTTGTGACGTGAAATTTATCATTCCTATAAAGGCCGAAGCGCGGATAAAAGATTCGCTCTCGCGTACATGAAAATGGCTACAGCAGATGTTAAGTTCACATATGTGCAGGTAACAATACGTAGGAATGATAGCGTTACCTAGACGATATATTTCGACGTGCATCGTTTCCTTGCTGAGAAAAACTAACATGTACTTTGCGGGACAAACAAGTGATAGTTTATATTACACAAAAAATTCGCACTTTTTAAAGGTTTGTTATTGCGTTCGGAATACATACAGGCATTTATGGCCTTTGCTTTCTGATATATAGTAATGTTAGGGGGGAAAGAACCTGTCCCTTAATCGTTTCTGACGTAGCCAGTAGTCGGGGGGGTGGGCGATTCAAATTTGCGGACCAAATTCGTACTTGTGCTTTAAGCGCGCTCAGCGCTTGATGAGTTTATTGTTTGCGTTTTATCGTGCAAACAAGCGTTATGCAAACGATTTAATGCTCATCAGCGGCAAACAGGCAAGCTTTTATTGGTTCAAATGCAAGCGCAAGTGTGACTTTAGTATTTGAAATAAAGATAGCACTGAAAACACAAGCAGCAAACAATGCAATTAGAGACATGTGAAAAGTGTGAGTTGTAGCTTGTTATATCGATTGTATATTTCCATTATTTGGGAATGTTGGGAATTTATGGGATGGACCCTTCACAAAGGGTTCGTGTCTGGCACTCTGTGATTGGTTGAAGGAGATTACGCTAATTATGAACTTTAAAACTTGATGCAAACTTTGAAACTCTCATTTGGGTTCAGCGTTCGTTGGTGAGTGTTGGTGAATCAAAAAACCAGCAACAGTTTGCCTCTGGTACATACGTTCCTCAGTCCTTCACGACCAAGGCAAAAGGTAAGCTGGACATTTTGTGTTTGGAACGTTTTGGTTTAGAAGCTATTGTAAATCTTTCAAAAATTTACAGATATTCGAAGTTTGTGCCTACAAAGTCTCGAACTGCCTTACTTGTATTTGTAATGATAAAACTCGCCCTTATCTTGCGTCTCTGATGAATTCACGCTTTTCATAAGAACCAATTAGTTTTGGCGCAGGCGCGTTGTTCTTAAAACTTTGGAACCATTTGAGCCTCGAATTTAAAAGTTGTTTCTTAAAATTGTTCTTGTTTCCATCATGTTGTATAATACGTGTCGGCACTGCCATAAAACACGTTCGGCACGACCACAGTAATCGGTGTTTCTCACTGCAGCGAAACGCCACGTGTAAAAGAAGCTATGTGTTGTGTCCCCAATAAAAAAGTGAAGTAACACATTGATTTGTGGCCCAGCCTTGATTGTTCTTAGCTTGTTTTTAATTTTTGGGCAAATTTGAGCCTCCCTGTTGTTTTAAAAGTGCTCTTATTAAATAGAATGTCTGCTGATCCAGGACTGCATTTGGCAATGAAAAATTAGTTTTTTTGGACTGATTGAAACTAAAAAAGAAGTCTTGAGAAGTTTCCCAAAGCAAAATTTGTTGTTTGGGCCTCGTGTCGAGTTTAGAACGTTCAGTTGTAATTTTGAAGTTTGCTTTTTTTTTGCATCTGTTCAAAATTGACAAGGCTTTAAGAAGAATGTTGAGCTGAAGCTTGAATTTTCTTCGTTTTGTTCAGGGTTGAAACTTTGCCAGGTTTGCCGACTGGTCAGCAAACTCCATGCACAGCACGTAACTTGGCGTCGGAGAAATAACACTTGCTAACAGGTAAGTTTTGTTATGTCACTTTTGATGGCTACATGCTCTTTTATAAGAACCAGTAACTTTCAACTGAGGCTAGGCTGTTCTTAATTTTTTTGGCGATTTCAGTCTCAATTTATTCTTAAAATGGTTTTATTTTCTGATATTTTGAAACTGTGGATTAGTTACCCAGAGCAAATTTATGTAAAATGACAATAAGAAAAGTATGTTTGCTATCGTTTCAACCAGCCAAAAAATGTGAAACTCTCAAATACAGCGTCCGCAAATGTGACGAGCTTGCTTTTCACTCTCGAAACGCCCGATGACCAAGTTGTTTTCATGCACATTAATAAATTTGTTGAATTTATTTGGTCAAAGAGAGTTTCAGCTAGGTGATTTTTCTCAGCTTGTTCTTAATTTGTAGGTAACTCTCAGTTAAAGTTTGTTCTTATAAAAAGGGCATGTGTTCAAAATTCTAAAGAACTACAGTTATATTTTATACGAATAATTAACTTTAAGTATTTCAACCACGAATGGTGAAACAAAACTTGGTGTACAGCTATTTTTTACTATTTGCATTCCAACAAACCAACAAGGAAGCAATTTTTAAAAAATACTCTTAGATATTGGCCGCCGCTCTTGCAGGCTAGAAGGAAAATCAACTGTATATCACAGCGCTGTCGGAGAAGTTAAACGGATGAACATTAACTGAAAAACAAGATGTTTCGATTACTGAACTTTTGCAGTATCCTAAAGAAAAATTCTATATCCTTCCTAAGTTTCACGATATATTCTTTTAGTGTTCTCTTCAATATAACTCTAGAAGAAAAATAGTTACAAGAAAACTTGCATTTGATGGGGATCTGGTTGACTCCCCTACCGGCATAAATGTCAAATGTGAAATGACATAACACACGTCCGCCATCTTGGATTCTTAAATTTTCAGATTTTGTTCAAATTTGAATGTTTGTACTTCAAAATGACAAAAAACAGTATTAAGCAATTGAAATCCACAAATTAGTTAGAGTCCATTTGAATTTGTCAGCATTTAGTGAGATTGTAACGAAAAGTTGAGATTTCGCAGTCAACACACAATATGCATGATTTTTTATGAAACCGTCAGCTGTGACGTAATTTAATTAGTGTCGAAAGATGTGTTAACGAACCAAGAACTGTTGTATCATAGCTTTATTTATTGCATTTTTACTTTAACAAGGGGGTTTATTTTTGTAAGGGACGTTTAGTTCTGTGTAATCTAAGTAAAGTTGAAGGAATGGATCAGAAGTCAGTTTGCTCGGCCTCGACCCAACTAGCGTGGAAAAAAGAACGTATTCTGTACATCTAAAAATAGTCAGAAGCAGTTTTGAAATGCGGGTGTCGAGGAAAAAAACAGAACTTTGGTTTTTGCCTTTCTTGTTGTTGTTTAAAATTTTGGTGATGACTTTTGGACGTTTAGCATTTAATGTTCTCATTTTACATTGTGAGGCATCCCGTAAAGCCAAGCTTTTTCTAATTTACTTTTTCCTACAGCAAACATCAAACAACTGAAGACTTCTAAGTTGAGGATCCTAAAGGTATGTGGAGTTGGTTTATTGTAGAGGAAGACAACTTAGACAGAGAACAAGGGACCGTTCATTAATTATGCCAGAGCGCAGGGCAGAGGGGGTTAGCAAAAAAAGGAGGCTTGTGCAATTTTAAGCCTCGTAAGTCCAAGCTATTTACTGTAACAAGTTAGCCCAAGGGGGGGGGGGGATCATTTCGACCCCCCCATAGATTTTAGAAACGGTTGCAAATAAAAGATCAGCCTTTTGCATGAAAGTAGCTTTTGGTTTGCTAATTACTTTCAATTGAAACAATCAAGTAAAATTAAGAACTGTTGCTATGTCTAAAAGAAGAAATGAGAACCAGTTTTCCAAAAAAGTTACAGTTTTTCATTTCGAACTTTAATTTGCATAATTAATTGTGCATAAGTTATAAGTGATTACGTCATCCAATTAACGTTAAAAAATGCGCTCATTATCAGACTACAAGTACTGAAAGTTTCATTTTGATTGCTTGAAAGCTTCAAATTTTAGGTTGCAAAAACCTATTGGGGGTCCATTTGACCCCCCCTTTGACTTCCGAGGGTTAAGTTGCAAAAATGGGGTTGAGGTCTAAAAACATTTTCTGAACTTTGGTTTGATTACATAATGCTAAGGTACAGGGATCGAGTAGTTTTTGTTTACAAGAAAGGAGATCATCGGATTGCTTACTTGTTTGAAATTATTGCCAATGCCTCTCCGACATAAATAACGAACGGTCCTTGTTTTTTTGTTCTGTATTTTCTTCTCTTCTACCCTCACTGTTATTCTTGTTTCAAGTGTGTACAGTACAAGTAGAAAGGAGTTATTCAAGTTATTGTTCATCCATCCACAAGCTTTTTTGCACGATTGCCTTTGATTAAAAAACACAACTGGTCCGCCGCTAATAGCAACTTTCGTAGCGCGTGGTCCGAAGATGTAGTGCGCTTTTAAGGTGGCTAGAAATAGTTTTTGAGAGTTTTCTTCACAAGAAAACGATATAACCTTATTTGTATTATTACTGCCTTTATGGTAGAAACATGACCATCAAATAGTTGCACATTTCCTTTTCACTTTATTTTTGATACTTTGTAGTCATCAAATGTTACTATGGTAACGTAGCAAGAGCTCTAGTCAAACTACCTTGAGCCAGAAAAACCTACTTTCCGCAAAATTTGTACAGTGAAATTTTTTCAAACTTTCAAAAATTGTTTTCGACGTTAAAATTACCATCCTGCCAATTTTCAAAAACTTCTGTTAGAAAGTTTCAGAGAAATAATAGATTATGCGATTTTCCCGTTCATTCTGTTTGCTTCTTACATATTTTTTTCTTTCGGTCAGAATAGAAATTTCCGTCCGTTCTTTACCACTGTACAAAAGTTGGAAAATTTTTACCGTCAACTTTAAGAGATATTTTTGATCGAATCCAAATTTTCCAAAATTTCGAGCATGCAAGATCGCCATTTGCGCATGCGTGAGCATGGGGCGCGCGCACGGGGACACGCAATCGGCCGTGATTCAGTGGCAGTGTTCAACGGTCTAGGCCGCGCGCGCCAAGAAACTATTTCGAGCCACCTTAATTTAGAGTACAATAGGTCTGTCGTAAATCGTAACTTTCATCGTGCGAAAAGTTGTGTGCTTCAAATAAAGAATACAGCAGGTCTGCCGACGGTTGCAACTGTCTTCGTGCCGAAAAGTAGTGCGCCTTCAAAATTTTTAAAAAGATCGTGCAAAACAGTGTACACACCCAAAACGATCCAGGCCATGGAGGAGAGAAGAGGTCCTTAACAGCAACGAGACCAAACTGCAACGATTCCTCGCACCAGGTGCGTGATCAGACAGTCCAGCAATATTAAGTAATGATAACTATAACTAGCCATAGCGGGGAGGGGGGAGGGTGGCTAGTGGGGGATCCGGGGGTGTTGTTTTTCTTTTTGTGCTGGACTAGGGTAATTAAGCAGGTAACTAATAACATTCGGAAATCATTGATTAACTCGGCTGCCAATTATTTCTTGTGGATTGATGAACAATAAGTAGGACAAGGAGCAGTTGTTGTTGATGATGATCTGACAGGCAAAACAGAGCAATGGAGTTTTTTGTGGGGAGGGGTAGGGGCACAAGTTTCGCAAGCGCCAGAGACACAAGTCTTTATAGGGGGAGAGGGAGAGGCATATTTTGCTTTCACAATGCGGCTAGGCAATTTCCTGCTTTCGGAGCGCATTTTTGTTGTGCTTTGCTCACATAAAGAGCTTTTATCATTAGTCTTCGCGCATCAAATCTTTGCTCTGCCATCCCTGTCTGATCCATTGCTGCCAACTGATTTGGAAAAGACATCGTAATTATAGGAAGAAACGCCAGTATCAGACGAGGAAGATAGCTTAGCCAAGTGCCAGGCAGACCTGCAACTTCTTTATAGTTATTTTTGACATTCAGATATGGAATTGGATAAATGCCCTACATTTTGGAATTTTTTGTTACTTTAATTTGTCTTTTTCTGGTACAAAGAACAGTTTGAAATAGAATCTGACTGCTACTTTCGACTAAGAAGCTAACTTGCAAACTTGAAAGTCGTTTTCTTCATTGTTTTCAGTTGTTACACATTAATCGTTTTTCCCATAACCCAGGAAACGCTCTCCAGTTTTCTTGAAATACTGAGCTCTCATTACCAACAAGTATTTTGATCTAACATTATTTTACTAGGTAGTTCACCGAATCCAACATTTTGCATTTTTAAGCCACTTTCAAAATTTGGTGACAAAAGTAATTTAAACCCTAGAAGGCATAAGGTAAAAAAGTTACACGAAGGCGTAAGGGGAGAGGGGCAATCGGACCCCTCCCCCCTCGACTTTTGACAACTTTCATCCGGTTGACTTGATATTTGGTACATACAAAGAACCTTTGTTGTACTTTCAATTAATCGAAACCACGTGGTGTTTAATTGGTTTTCAAGGCAACCAAATCAAAATAATCGAGGTCACTGCGGCCATCATCTTGGATTTTTAAATTTTCAGATTTCCGAATGTTGAAAAAAGAACATATAGCGATTGGAATATACAAAATTGTGCAAAATAATGTGAAGATGTCAGTTTTTAGGCGAGAATAGCTGCATTTTTAGCGAAAATTTTCACTTTTGTAGGAAACACACGGGTTACGTGACTTTTTATGATGTCATCAGTCATGGCGTCGCCTAACTTGGGTCAAAAGATGTGTTGACAAACAAAGAACAGTTGTGACAAAGCTTTTGGAAATCGGTCAACAATAAAAAAAATTCTAAGACAAAAAAATTGAGGGGGGGGGGGAAGTCAGATTGACCCCCCCCTTATGCCTTCTAGGATTAATACTTTTGTCGATTGTTGTGTGAACGTTGCCTGAAAACTTTGATGTAAACATGCTTTGATATATTTGATGTTAAGACAGTTTTCAGAACATGCTATTGGCATTTATTAGATTGTATTAATAAAAATCCGACGTTTGAAAAGAGAACATGTAGTTTGAATTTCTTGGTGGATCTCGGTAGTGCCCGTGCCTCGCTAACCCTCGAATGGACAACCTGTGAGTCATTACATAAGGGGGAGTCAACTTGACCCCCTTCCTCCTTCCAACAACATTTCTCATGAAAAGATTTTTAAAAATATATACTTTACTTTCCGTTTCTGTTAGGATTTTTCAACAAAAAATTACAATTTCATATGACCAAATACAAAAGTCGAACACACAGGAAAAGCTGTATCATTGGCCAGGCTAATTGTGTTCCGTGACAATGAGTTTCTTGGTTTTTTTTTTGGGAGTTACACGCTTTTGTTATAAGAACGAAGTTCATAAGAACAACCAGGCTGAGATTTGCCCGAAAAGTAAAAACAAGCTAAGAACAATCGCCAGGCTGAAATTTTGATCAGGAAAATTAAAGAAATTTATTTAATCCTTGTACAGATTGAAACGTATATGAAAACAAAACTTGTAGGAATCTAGTTTGATCATCATTCGCGTCATCGGACGTTGGAAGAGTGCTCGTCGCCTTTGCGAACGCTGTAGTGACAGTTTCAAGTTTTTTGCTAGACAAAACTATAGCAAACACCTATTCCTTAGTGCCACTTTACATGCTATGTTCTCGGAACTAATTCACTTTCTAGAAATATCAGGAAACGAGAACAATTTAAGAACAATTTGAGGCTGAAATCGCCAAAAAATTAAGAACAGCCTAGCGTCAGCAGAAAGTTACTGGTTCTTATATAAAAAAAGCGTGTAATAGAAAATGTTTGTTTGCAAAGTTAAGTAGGAAAAGAAAGAAATAACAGAAAGGAAATAAAAGAGTAAAAAGAAATTTGTCAAAAAGTCGCAATATAATAAAAAATTTCAAGTGCTCAGTTTATCAAGGTTAAAGTTGTAATGCAAGTTTCGCTTATTCAGTACAGATTAAAAACAGAATTGAGGAGGCGGCAACCTGCCTCCTCCCCCCAGCTCCATGTCCATTTGAGGGCTAAGCTTCTAAGTATTCTATATGAAAGCTTCATAGAACAGACATTTTTATATTTAATTATAGGCTTAGTTTTCCATTTCTAGTAAAGACGGGTTTGCAATTTTCAATACTCCGGAAATTTTAAAATGTTAAAGACAAATCGCTTAACAATTTCATCAAAGTTACTTTTCCAACCACAATTGTAATTTTGTTCTTGATTTCTATCAACTCGAACATTATTGAAACAAAACTTTTCTAAAATCTTTTTTTGCGGATAGCAGGAAAATGTATAATCTTTTGTACCACTTTAACTCTTAATAAAAAACAGCAGAAAATTATCAAAATGTTTCCTACACTCTTCCTTAAAAACAATCTTGAGACTGCAAAACACCAAAACTTAAGACATGCCTTGGCTCAGTTCCTAAGTTTATGAATTGTTTGTCTACAAAGTTTGAGAATAGCAACGATAACTACTAAACACATTGAGAGGGTAATGCAATTTCATATTTGATCGTCGGTAAACAAGCACAGACTCTTATAGCAAGGAGTTGGATGTTGGGAACTGCTTCTGAATGAGTGTATTTCTAGGAAGAAATCGTAGTAAAACGTTGAACACTTGTAAAAAGAAATTTCGAAGCTAAAATCTTGAAAAAATGATGAGAACTTTATTCTTAGAGAAGCTCCTCCAAAAAATTTCTTATGAAGAAGTTGCAGAGTAGTTAGTTGTTCGATATAAAGACAGTGAAAATTGTGAACATCGTATGTAGTGGGAAAAACATAAAATAGGATTCCCCTGGTAGAACATGTTGGAAGCATGGCAAACCACTGAAAATAACTACTTCTATATCCATACATAAAGAAGTCGATACTACTTTAAAATGTTGTCTAAAAACACAAGGTAAAATGTTAGTTGTAATATGAAACAAGTTTTCATGCTACTAGCACAACTTCGCAAGACAAGAGGAGCTTGGTTCACTCTTTCACTACAGTTTTGTGCCGTATGGTGTAGTCACACTCCTCGGGTTTGTGACTACACCATACGGCA
>JAOBRG010356195.1:0-12984 GCA_027574985.1 Umimayanthus nakama
ATGTAAAACCAGTCATAATCCGAGAAATCAGCGAGAAAACGATTTCAATCCATTATTTTGCATGACGTAATCCTTTCAAAGGTGCGCAGAACTGGATGTGCAATGAACCCGGCTGGAAAAAAAAATTCGCCCTATCCGGGGACTTTGTGAGGACTTTGACATAAGTACTTCCCCGTTTAGTGGGAGAAATGTGGGGAAATAACTAGGTTCACGGTCTTCACCCCTAGGGTAAATGTGGGGACTTTTGTATTTGCAGTTTTTTGAGAGACAGTGGAGACTGGGGATGAGAATATTTTTTGTCCGGCTATTAGAAGATGGTAGGTAAGATTGAACATGAGGTTGCAAGGTGTTTTCATCTTGTAATATCATCTGCTTTGCTAAAATTTTGTTTGATTCATTTCTCGTGTTGCTGTTTAGTACCAACTTAAGGCTGCATTGTTTGATGTAGTTTTCACTGAGCCCATCAAAATGCGAATTGTACCAATTAGCATGTTGCAGTGCCCCAGGTACTGGGGACAATGTGGGAGATTTGATGAAATTAATGTCCCAGCAGGTGGGGCAATTGCACTAGACATTTGCAAAGTCCCCACATTTGCCTGGGATCTCCCCCTCGGAGAAGCCAATGACGTGTGCAGAAACTAGGCAGATTACTATTTTTTTTTTAAAAAAGTGGTGCATGATGCAGTATTTACTTGCTTTTTTTATAAGAACCAGTAACTTTCGGCTCAGCCTGGGCTGCTCTTAAATTTTTGCCGATTTCAGCCCCAAATTGTTCTTAAATTGTTCTTATTTCCTAGTTATTCCACCCCGAACAATAAGGCGACGCTAACAATTATGTGTAACTTGCTCCAGCACTTGATGACCCTGCTAATTCTAACAGGTCTTCATATACATGTACATTTCAATCTGTGCACAAGGATTAAATAAAGTTCTTAAATTTTTTGGATCAAAATTTCAGCCTGATTGTTCTAAGCTTGTTCTTAATTTTTGGGCAAATCTCAGCTTGAGTGTTCTCATAAAGTTTGTTCCTATAAAAAATGCATGTAGGTGCGACCAGTATTTTATTTTAAAATCCCTTCCTCCCTCAAAAACCAATTTATACACCCAAAGTAACCCTGCCCCCCCCCCCCCCCATCCCGCTACATGCATTAGTTCCCGGATCTGTACGGTTATATAACACCCTCTCAATTTATGTTTCCTTGTTTTGTTATACTGCCAAATAAAAAAAAACATGTATGGTCTGGTTTTACTGGTGAAATAAATTATAGGGTATGCACGTGTAGGTAGGTGGGAACCTTTTGTATTTTGAAAACATTTTGTAGCAATCTCACTGGATAGTGATGCCTCAAGGCATTTAATTTCACAATACTCGAAGGCAACTTGTTTTACAGGCTACATATTTTTATTACAATACCTTTTATGTAATAGTTTAATGTACAGCTCTCTGCATTATTACAAATGACACATTCCTTTTGATATTTTTTTAACAAAACTTGTACTTGCAACAAACAGGCCAGTCCTAAGATGCCTCTTCCAAGGGAATTTGAATTGAAAGTGTCAATTTATTGTAACTTAAGCTATGTTTACAAAAATATTTAAGAAATCCCCGAAATGAAACCTGCAGTTCATTTTTTGGCAAAAAATTTTCTAGGGTCGGCATGAAAAACTAACAGGTAGGTCGGGAAACCTGAAGCACACACATTTTTTAACTTGACCTTAAGATCACAATTTCAAAATGGAAAGTCAGACGCCATAAAGTAAGTGGCGCTCAAAAAATATAATTTTAAAGGTTGTTTAGAACTAATCGCTCGCTAACTTTTAATGCCCAGTACACGCTTTTTTCTTTATGGGAACAACATTTATAAAAACACCCAAACTGAGATTTGGCTTCAATTTTATACAAATGTATGGGAAAAATTAAGAACAACCCAAGGCTCCGCCAAAATGTCCTGGTTTTTTTGAAAAAAATAGCACGTATTAACAGTATGTGAGTATTATTGTAATACTGACTAACAAGACCCTGTGTGGCTGCGTCCCATCGTGACGGGTTTGGTTTAGCACACGCTCTTTTTATAAGAACAATGTTATATAGAATAACTAGGCTCAAATTTGGCCAAAAAATTAAGAACTGCGTAAGAACAACCCAGGCTGGGATTTGGAATCATAAATGCTATTATTGTAGTTTACTTTTCTTAATAAAGTTCTGCTGTTTCCCCCAAACTCGAACGAATGTTGAGATCGATCAAATTTCCATTTCGATTTATTCGGTTGATGATTACAAGTTAGATGTGTTTGGAATGTTTTAGGAGTTATTTCTTACTGATGTTGGAGACTGAAAGTTCCTAAGAACAATGAGGCTCGGCCAAAATTGACTGGTTCTTTTTTAAAAAAGCGTGTATTACTGTATATATACAACTTTTCGAAACATACATAAACAAACTTATTGACCAAATTTCAGTCGAGTGTTAATGGTACTAGTTATATTTCGGTTCTGAACTCCCAAAAAGTCAACGTTCGGTTTTGTTCTATTAATACTATACAGCAGATAGACAAAGCAGGAAGTACTTGCGCAATGGTAGTCCCCTCTATTTCGAATGTGTTTTTTACAGGCGTGTAGTCGGGGTTTTTCGTGGCCGGGAGCATGCATGCATGCATTTTCAGAGTTTTGGAGATGACCGCGACCTTTTCTTTATATTGTGTTACGAATATCAGTGAGTCTCGGCGAATATACCAAAACATGAACAAAGCTCTAACTGACCAACTGCAGAAAAGAACCTTTATTTGTTAGCTCAACAACTTCGGGTATGTTTTTTACATTGAAATGCTGGATACAGTAACAAATCAGAAAAAAAACCAGTTCACCTCTCTTGTTTTTCATATGTGCACATGTTGTCATCAGCTCAAAGTTCTTGCCGGGCGAACCTCTACGGCCCGTGGGAGGGAAGTTAAAGTTAACCGGGATGTTTACTTTCCCCTTCGCTGTGGACGTCACTGCGACTGGGTGCGCTAAAAGATGTTTCAAGTTAATTCAGTGGCGTGTTTGTATGAAAAAACTAACGCGTGTGCGGAAAACTTGATTGTTGTCAACAACTTCGCTAGTTTGACTTCACCTTTTTTTTAAAATGACCTACTTTTCTGATTGCTAAAACTTAAGTCAAAACTTAGCCGGAATACCTTCGTTATACAGAAGATCAGGCTTGGTTGCATCAGAATCAGTTTTGAGTGACTACAGTAGTAGTAGTAAAGATACTCATAAGAGATGCTTTCTGTTATCTGGAAACGAAACGGTGTAGTTACGAAACGCTGCTGTGATCTCCAATAGAATTTCGAAATATACAAACAATGATGAATAATAGCTTACAAAAGCAAAAACAATCTTCACTGCTTCGACAAAGGTCTTGCACCACGTCTTGTTTACCAAAGGTCACCAAAACACGCAAAACAGATGACCATACGTGATGTTTGTATGCCGTTCAGTTTCGCTTCCGGGTCTCACTACGTTCAGCAATGATTTAAACATTTTACTGTTTACTCGTTGTCCAAAATTAAAAACAAATTTTGTGCGTGACCAATTCACATACATGTTCCACGTACTGAAAATTGGCTTCCATAGAAAATAGAACGGCACAGTTTCCTTCTCAAGTAATTTACTTCGAGTTGTCTTTGGATCTTATTCAACTACATGTAAATTTTTCCGGAGAACTTCTCATCTAGTATGATTCCACGATTCGTGGGGCGACAACTAATGTTAATGACGTAAAACTTCCTCTCAGGAAGTTTCGGAGTGTGTGGAGCACTTTCTCAAGAGATACACCAGTCCCCAATCTTAGCCATAAACAAAGGAATCCAATTCAGTATACTAAACCGTCCACACTTTTATCGATCGTATTGAGGCGGTTACAAATTACGTTTGACAGTAGATGTGTTGCCTTGACTGTTTTTGAAATCACACTGCAAATAGAAGCCACTAATTAAACATCAAAGATGTGCGCTGTTATTGTCGTTGTTGTTGTTGTTGTTCACGTTTTTAAACTATCCATTAAAACATTATCAGTATTATAGTTATAAATATTACAAGTATATTGATCTTTATCTATTTTATAATTATTATAGTTAACATTGTCATCGCCATCATTGCATTTGTCATATTGATCGTCACTCACCACGCGAGGTTATATCATCTACTGATCTGGATGGGATCTACTCATGGATAAAATATGTTTCTACGAAAATCCTCGAGCTTCAGAGTACTGGTGCTACTTGGGAGCTAACGAAAGACTATGGCATCAGTCACGTCTCTTATCAGAGAAGGTCAAGCGAACGTCTTAGGACACGTGACCAAGATTTTTCTAAAACGCTCTTTTTCGGATCTTCAGAGATCCGTGAGGTATCTAAGTGACTACTAGGGAGGACGGTTGTGTGCTCACCATAGGGAAGTGAACTCTTAAAATCGAGAAAAACTGGCCAGGAAAAAGGAACAATTAACAAGAAGTTAAAAAATGTAAACAAATAACATGTTACCTTATTTACACGTTGCAAGCGGTTCCTTTGAAGCTGTTTCCGCTCCAAACTGTTACGTGCAGCGAGATATATGGTGTAGACTGTAGGACAGCTATTAAAAAGACATGGACTGAGTACTTTGTATCCTTGACGTGATAAATTGCTATAAATCAACCATGATGCTACCTAAGTTTTGTAGACTAGTTTTGTGCTAGTAAGTAAACCTTGAACATTAAAACTGTAATCCGTTTAATACTACGTATCGATCCTATTATTATTATTATTTAACATATATATACAGATGTTTCGCTGTTATTGTTTTTCTACTCAACTAATTGTTACATAAGGATAAGGTTGAATAAACTATTTCATTGTTAGTAGTTGGTAAACAGTAAAACTGATAAGCATGATATGAACGCGAGGAAAAATCGTGTTTAGCGGCGTTATGCTGCTTAAGCGTGACTTTGGGGCCGTCGGTGTAATATCATGAACGATATCGTGAAAAATTAAGGCCTAGTAAAAAAATTTGCTTACGATTACCCTCAAGAATGCAGTTTAGCTTTGGGAGGAGCTGAACGCACTTGCTTCCCATTCGTCACTTCGTTTCCGTTTCCGTGTCAAAAATAATTTGCATACATACGTCATCAAATGAGTGAGCAGACTTGAAACGGAGATTCGACACCTTCGTTTGGGTGTGCTGTCACTATTGTTGTTCATTCAAACAAGCTTGGTGAACTTTGAGAAGAGTATACATGGCAAAACAGTATTTATCTCTATTCGTACCTTTCGCGTGCATTTTGGAACTATTGGCTTTTAATTTGGATTTGAAAGATCCTATTATCCACGGAGGGACAAAACATAAGGGAGAATATTTTGGATATTCAGTGGCGTTAGATTCGTGGGGATTGAACAAGAATCTTGGTGATCCGAAATGGTGAGTGAGATACGGTTTTTATGGTATTGAGAACCTGATGAAGGTATTGCTCAGTTGCTTTGGAATCGTCTGTCTTTGCTGTTAAACCCGGGTGTTAAGCGATTGTCTGGAATGACACGCAATTGCAACAACAACCATTTGAATGCACAAGAGAAGAGGTTAATTTATTTATGTTACATATTTATGGACATGTGGCCTCTTACAAGCTTAATTTATTGAATAATCTGCTTTCTATGTCCGTTTAGTTTCTGTCAAACCGTGTGCATATATGAAAACAAAAATCGAAAACGTCTCGATCTAAAATCGATCGACTGGGCCAAGTAATTCACTCAAAAAAGGCCTAGGAAGAGAAGCATTCTACAAATAGTACAATACCCTGTACTACAGGCATTTTCTTTGCCCGTTGAGTGGGCCAATCGCATAAAAGTTATAAAGTGTTTCGCTGTTTATATATTATACTACTTTAGTTTGTAGTTTTGTATGAGAAAACTGTAGCTGAACCACCGATATCTCAAAGAATCTTGTTCGGGGCTAGAACTAAAACGAAATTTTATATTAACTATTTTAAACAGTTCTTAGTACCACGCTTGAATGGCATTCTCTTACAGATTGTGTTCTGTAATAACAATATACTTAGTATTTGGCTAATCTAAGTTCAGTTGATCTGATTGAAAAGAACCAAGACCTATTTCTTGAATTTTTTCCTTAATTAAAGATAAACGATCTTTAAGTTTAAATACCAGAGTTCACAACTTATGTTGAAAGAACCACACTCATTAGACATCAAGTTTTTGGGCCGAGGCTGAACTATCTTTTGTTTGCAGAAATCGTAGCGGCTTAGTATAGTGTTTGTTTATGTAACAGCAAGTTAATAGTTTAGAATCTATATCTGAAGCCGACATGTCAATCACGGGAGCAAGAATGACTTATACAAGATTTTTACGCACATGAAGTTACATGTACGGATGACCTGATACGTGGATATTACACCTTATATAAACTGAGAATGCTGTGTCTGTGCGCTTTTTAAAAAGCGTACCCAGTTCATAACAGTGTTCTACAGAAGTACTAGACCCAAATTTTGTTTTGGACCTCTTAGTGGTTGGCGGTTCTTGTTTCATTTTCCTGATCTATAGAAATTGAAACATGTTCCGTTCTGAAAACAAGCTATGAATATTATATTGTCGTACTCTCATGGGGAGTACCAAATATGGGAATTCAGGACTTTCAATAAATTTTCTTGTGAAACATGTTTTTCATCTCATCAAACCCAAAACTTGTCTTTGGGCTCCCAAACTAAGATACTAGTTCTAAGTTACCAATGGTAATGAGTGCTACAAGAGTATGTTTAAGTCTGTTTACAACCCATTTAATGGATTGTTGCAGGTGATCAGGCCATTTTACCACTTTGTTTTACAGCATCTCCAGTTACCGACATTAACACTTCTGGGAAATCTTGTATTACTTTTTGTAGAGACTTTACTCTCAGGCTCAAAATAAATGAAGAACCCCCCGGAGCTTATTTTGGCCCCCTGTTTGTATTTTTTCGAATTTCATGAGGGAACACAAACAATTTCAATAATATTTATGTCATATACTGTTGGTGTTTCATTACAATGTATAAGTGGCTCAACAATAAACTAGAAATATGGTGTTGAGCCAAGTTAATAAAGTGTTTAAGGATAATCTTATTTTCGTACCTTCTCTTTTACATTTTGTTCCCACCACAACCCCCACCCTCCATTTCTTTTTCCCCCTGTTTAATAATTTTTCCAAATCCTTGAAGCTCCCCTTATTACTTGACCCCCCTTCCCATTATTTGACCCCCATCCCCTGTTCATTTTGCATATACGATTAAAGATTATGAGCAAATGGCATCATTTAAAGGAAAACACATAACCAGTGAAAAGCAAGTCATGAATCGAGTCTAGTTTGCACGAACTCCTTTTTGTAAGAATCACTCATACTTTTTTCTCTTTATATCAATTTCCTGGATCCTGTGCCCAATTTTGGCAATCCTGAATCCAGCACCATTTTTAGTGAAATTCCAAATCCCAAAAGTACCCTTCCAGACCCTGTATGCTGGTTTGTACGAATGTCTGGGACAGGTACAGTCTAGGCACGCTTATGAACTTTTTTGTGTGAATGCCATAACTTATTTTGAATTGTAGTATGCTCCATTTGTGCCATCCACAGCATTGCAGGGGCTGAGGCCACACAAATATCTTGATTACACCATGTCATGTCTGAAGTCATCCACAAGTCTTCATCATTATTTTGAGACACTTAAAATTTGAACCACATTTATTTTGCAAAGTTAGTGTGTTCTGTACTTGCTTACAACAGTTTCTTTTACCCATGACACAGGCCACTACTTGTAGGAGCTCCAATGGGCAACAAGACAGATGTCTTAACTACAGCCAATAGACGTGGCGGCATGTTCAGATGCTCAAATGATCCTAACAGGGAATGCTTACTAATACAACCTGATAAAACTGGTAAGCATATGTTATAGCACCGTATTTTCTTTTGAGTACAGTTTTGTTTTAACTGTACATGTATTATTTTATCTATTAAATATTTTATCTATTAAATTATCAGCAATGCTGTTGTTGTTATTTTTACTATACTGTATAGAACTATTATGTTATTATGCATGAATAGCTCTACAGGGTTATACATACAACAATTACAGTATACTGGTTTGTTGTTCTTAGAACCAAAAAGATATGATAGTGGCAAGTGCAAAAGTAGTCTACCAGACAGTGCTTAATTGTAAATCAGCAATTGTTAATTGTGGACTAAGCCTCACAAAAGCTCAAAGTTCTCTACATATACATGAATGCATTGCTGCGTGTACAGTACATGTATGTAGTGTATGTAGCCAAGTGTATATAAAATTTATGTGTGTGGAAAAGGTTGATAAGGTATGTTATAGGATTTGGACAATGTAAAGTAACCCCAATAGACAAGTACAAATATCCTGCATTATTTTTACACTTTGAGACCTGGTTTAACCGGTTTTTAATTGCTGGCAAATATGTTTTCATAAAGAATGGATCATTAGTGAAGTTATTTTGTATTGAAGTACTGGAGACAAAGAGGGAGAAGCATTTCCAAACTTTGAGTTATTTCCCTATTTCAACATCAATGTTCAGCTAGAGATGATAAACAACAACTATAATTATTTCAAAGAAGAAAAAGAATGGCTTATTTTAAAATCAAAGAAATGCAAGTGACAACAGTTTAAATTCATATAAACGAAATCTGACCTTTCTTTATCGAGTTGCTGGCTTGCTGTTATTAGAGAAAAATGACTTCAGCTGATTTATAAATAATAATATATTCTCCAACATAAGCTGACTTCAATTTATTTCTCCAAAAAAGAGTCAACTATGAATTAATTTAAAGTTTACAACACTAAAAGCAGTTTAACTGAATGGTTCACTTCATCAATACTGAGAGACGAAGAAATTTTTGCACGGACGTACGTGGGCATCCGAAAAAGGCTGGAAAATAAATTGACACACGCACCCAACAGCCAATTACAGTCATGAATGAACAAACCGGTTTTCTACTGGTGTTGAAACAACGCCACGAGTTTCAAGAAATAAAATAGAATCATGCCATTTTTGTATAATAGGAGAAAAAAGAAGACTTTATTAAAGTGAAAACAAAACAATCATATACATGTAATAAACGTGTCCTTATTGGACGTTTGACCGGCCAATGTGGCTGGGTATTTTTACTCTTCGTGTTGTACATGTATTTTGACTTGTCTAAAGGCTCACCAAAATAATGCCGACTTGAAAAAGCACCCAGCCATATTGGCTGGTCAACCGTCTAATAAGATATATTTTTTCACCAGTGGGATATGGTGTGTAGCTGACGTTTCAAGCATTGAGCCCTTTGTTAGAGCAGACTGAGGGATTGTTGGGAACAATTAATTTTTGTATCTGCGAGAAACGACTCTCTGATTTGCTCATCGAACAATAAAAACAATTAAATAAATATCAAACACCAAAAAGTTACAGTATGTTTTAATACAACATTTGAGCCCGAGAATAAACACTTGCTATGATCAGTCATATGACTGATATGATACAGTGTTCACATTGCCCTATGGGAGTCCATGCAATCGTAACATCCATAACAGTAAGTACAGTAGAGCTGGATAGTCGCAATTAGACCTGATGTTCCTGAAATTGTCGAAAAATGGTCGAAAGCTGATCATGATTCCGAAATTTTTTTTGTCTTAGTTAGAATCAGCTTCCAAAACTTTCTGAAGTCTTTCCTAAATTTTTGTTTCTACTGTACATACATGTACAGTACTTGATTTTATTTTCTTATGTTAAAAACTATTTTGAATTTGATTTGGCCATTTACTTATAAGTACTGTACTAATAATGCACAGCTGTAGTATAACAACATTTATTAATTTTATGGTTTTTACACCATCAAGTACAAAAATTCATAGCTTTGACCCCTATCCTCATTCCAAATATTATAATGAATCATTTCCCTTATTTGGTTACAGATCCACAGAATGTGGAATTGGGTGGCCAAAAATATGATATAGAGCTAAAGGTAGGGCAGATGTTGGGTGCTACAATTGAGAGCAAAGCTGGAAAGTTTGTGGTAAGAACCTTTTCTTTACAGAAAATTAATTATTACTGGTATTCAATCTTAAATATTCTGTAAACTGTCATTTTACAATATTCTGGTTTCTTACAGGCTGAGTACATGTAATTACTTGAACATTTGAAGAAAACACTGAATTTATGACGGTGCAGCACTTGTCTTGTCAATGTGACAGATTTCTTTAATTGTTATAAATAACATTCAAGTGACAAAGATGACTGCTACTGGTCACGCACCGAAAAAACAAAATAATCTTGAGCGCTCCTCAAGGTTAAACTTTGTATTTCAAAAGTTCATAACACTATAACAAACTTGACAAATGCATTGAGTATACATTGGAAATTGTTCCAGACAACTCAACTCACGGTTTCAAACCATTTCATGGCGCAACAGTGTTAATTATTGCACTGTATGTATAGTAAGAACAACCTACTTACTTTTCTACTTATATCCCAATGAGAGTTCTGGGTCGACCTGATAGAAGGTATGAGATAATCACCCACCGCAGGGGCAGATCCAGGATTTTCAAAAGGGTTGGGCACCAAAGAGGGCCAAAGGCGCAAGCTTTCTATGGGGGGTCTGGGGGCATGCTCCCCCAGAAATTTTTGAAAATTTTAGCCTCTAAAATGGCCATTTCCAGCATTTTGAGAGGAATTTCTTACTCGTTTAGTACTAACTTTTTGCTACAAAATTTCATTTTTGTAAAAATAAAGGGGAAAAAATGCAAAAGGGGGGGCCTGGCCCCCCAGGCCCCCCTGGATCCACCACTGCACCGGGATACCTTTGTTGTCCCTACCCAATGTCCCGATGCCTCAAAGCGATTGGGAAGTGGTATGAATCTCTCAAAAGTCATACTGTACATGTAGTCAGGCAGTGTATATAAATAGGTACAACCTCCAAATAGAATTAAGTTATTTGATGTTTTCAATTATGAACTTTGACCATTTCTTGTCCAACAATTTAACAGCAATTAAAGTCATACTGTAGTAGTTCAGTGTTTCTCATATATCTAACATTCTTGTACATGTATATAAAAAAGAAATAAATTGATATTCTTCTGCAAAATTTGCAATTGACTGAGTTTGAATATACGTCGAGTCAGGCATTACAAGTAGAAAGGCTTGTTCTTTGTTTCTCGTTAGCTTTGCTGCTTGTACAGTATCTGCCCATTTGGGTGGCAAGGTGCGGGTTTCAATTAATTTTGTGATGCTGGCCACTAAAGGATTTATTGACAAGCAGTGTTTTTCTTAAGGCCGGTACAATGGTACACTGTACTGGCAATTTCCCCAGTACAGTAGCTGTACCGCATTTCCTCAATAATGACGTCTGAAATTTTCTTAAACAAACATGAGTGAAAACACACAAAGCTTTTTATTTGTTTATATGAGGCGAAGTCAATGAGTCTGTTTTTGTTAATCATTTTGATATTTTTGGACAGTAGTAAAGAAGTATTCCTGCATCAGACAGCAGATTTGAAAAATTTGAAATAATTATCATTTTTCTTTAAGGTTGGACACTTTATTTAACAGTGTCTACTTGGTTTGGCATGTACTGTTAAGTCTATGATTAATAAAATTTTTGAAGTTTAGTGTGCAAAGACTTAAAAAAGTATGTTTGTAGCCATTGATTTCTTAGTCAACATGCAATGATAAGGCTACACCAATTTTTTTTATCATAAAGAGGAAAAGTGCATCCGGCTGCGCGAAAATTCACCGGGTGTTGTTTGAAGAAGATATACTGTATGTTTCAGTATAAGTAGATTTTCTGAGACCCCCCGAAGGGTTGAAACTTGACCTTAACTCACACTAATGGCACAAAATCTGGGTAGTCTTTAATTATTAACACTGCGAACAAAAAATCCCATTGGGTAAAAGATAACATAACTAACCCAAACCCTGTTGTTAAAGAACGCAAACCTTAACAAAGAAAGAAAGCCGGAAAAAACAAAGAAAGCGTGCTTGTAGAGTTAAGCCTTACTGCAAAATCTTTCTCTAGAATTGTGAATGTCACATAAAAATACCTTTTTACTGAAGTTTTTTCAGAACATCAATGGATCAAATATTTAGGCATCAGTTTTTCTGTTTAATGAAATACAGTTTAGTTTCGCAAAAAAATGTTCCAATGAAACATGTAAATGCTGTTTGAACCTCAAGCACAAGATTCCAACACAGCTGTAAACATGAAAACTATCTGAAAAGCAAGACTCTGCTTTGTGTTGAATGTGAAAATCAAAAGTGCTTGTACACATGTTTGCTTGTGAAACAGAGGGTTCTGGCTCCGTTTTTCTTTTGTTTTTTTGCATCGGGATCTTCCAGGTAATTCGCGTAAGCTATTGTTCTAGCAATGTAATATCAGTTTGCAAAGTGTCTTGGGAGTACAGTCCATCAGACTCTCCAAGTTCAACTGCCAATGATTTAGGTTGCTTTCGATTAAGTATCATGGTTATTTGGGGAGAAAAGAACAGTTTACATGTATATTTGGAACTGTTTTAAAAAGATCAAGAGCTTCGCTTTCAGGGATTTCTATGGAATGCAATAGAGACTCCCGGGTCAAACTCCTTTTGTGGCATCTTATAATTTAAGGACCATAAGCCCAGGTGTACCGCCTCTCCCAATTATTTACCCCATTTCCCGAACCTTAAGAAAAACACTGATCAGACACACCGACTAGCCTGACTAGATATTGTCAGCAAGAAGGCCATTTTGAAATCAACACGAATTATTTGAAGAGGTAATCATACGACTTTGAGTGCAATTTGGAAATAATTTGCACAAGTGAGTTTTTCAAAAAGTATCAAAATTTAACGAGCCCATAGGGCGAGTTAAATTTGAGCTTTTTGAAAAAATCACGAGTGCAAATTAATTTCAAATTGAACGAAAAAAGTCGTATGATTACTTGTTAATAACATA